>OY735213.1:53792909-53855409 GCA_963457665.1 Thysanoteuthis rhombus
CTATTTTCCTGATTGAGTCAAGAACTTTCACTTTTTCACTTAAAGAAATCACCTTATGGTTTCTTTCTAGCATATTTGAATTGCCAGAATCACTTCTCTTTGGGACCATTATTAAGGAAAACTTTTGAATTGTTCGCTTCTGGGTTTGACGATAGATAGAAACACAGAAAGCGGAATCGTGAATAAGAGGGATGGGCACTGTAATTTATTCCTTACTTTGAAAAATACAACTGGTTGAAATTTAATAACTGTCTGAAATTTTAGATCAAACCATTTTTGTTTATCGTCTGACATTAATACACACGCAAGAAAATACGAATAACGACAAAACGGTGAAAATACAACAAAATTCTATCGTTAGTTAACTTAACCAAAATAAAAAATTCTATCGTTAGTTGACTTAACCAAAATAACCCCTAGAACAACCTCCTACTTTTGGAATCAGTGATTCTTGAAAATCACTGTAATTATCTTGATACTATTCACCGAGACCAGTTTTCTTGGACGGTTTCAATCCTGACACTGAATGCTTTCTTAAGTATAAAGAGATGTGAAAAATTGCTAGAATGAACGGTGAATGTGGTGAACGAAAAGAAGGTAGAATGATCATACGTGTTCCTTTGGTTGTCCAAGGAAAGTGGAAGTAAGTCAGAGAGTTCCTTCGTCCGTATGTGTGCATAGTATTTATTGGTTGAACAGCTAAATCTTAGGAAACCTTCAAATCTAATTGGATATTTGTAATATACGTTAATCAATAGTAAATGAGTTGGTTATTCTCAGGATCCAAAGGACACAACAGACGGACAGTTGTTGATGAGAGTGAGTGGCGCGAAATATTAAACATTTATCATGTACATGTCCGTGTGAATATCTATCTATCTATCTATCTATCTATATATATATATATATATATATATATATATTCGCATCGTGAACACTTGCTTTTTGTCAGAAGTTTTAGAAATGAGTTTTTACAAAAACACACAAGCACACACACACACACACACACACACATATATATATATATATATATATATATATATATATATATATATATATATATATATATATATATACGTGTGTGTGTGTGTGTGTGCGTGTGTGTGTGTATTGGCATGGATTTGCATTGAGAAGCATTTTCAAGAAGCCACTCGGGCGAAACGTCAAAATGAAGCATAAAAAATCATTTGTGATTAGGCCTTCTGATATTGTCATTTCACTCTCATTTACATATATATATATATATATATATATATATATATATATATATATATATATATATATATGATTTGTCTGTCTTTTCATATCATATACATATGGGAATTATTCATCTATACACAGCTATATGTGTAATTATCTATGTAGTCATATAAGACAATATAAGAATTGTGTGACACGATTCTAATATTGTTTTATATGACCACAAAGACAATCACACATATAGTGCAATCCAAGCTGTTGTAAGAACGGTTATGCATGATGGTGTAAGGAATGAATATGATCTCGCTTGCTGCACATTTCGGTTCTCCACTTGGTTCCTTCCTGACAAACAATGTTTCAGTATCTGATTCTGACATTTTTCTCGTGTGTCTCTCTTGTCTTATATCGCTACAATTGGCATAAACCAAAGTTCACTGTGCTAAGCATGGTTCTGCTGTCATTACAGTTTGCACTCATTGCATCTCCTGACAATGGCTCGAAGCAAGCCTCCACTTTCCTACATTATTGCTTGAATCTTGATAGCATCTCCTGTCGTTTCTTTGCAGCTGAATATTTATCATTCTTTGACTTCGATTTTGAAGAAAAAAAATAATAAATTGGCAAATCAGCAAAAAAAAAAATTATGTACTTTATTGTATAGTTTGTACATTTAGAATATAAGACAGGTTATCAGAATATAGGACATTAACAAGTCGACACAGGACAAGTTATGGAAATGTAGGATATTTACCTATCAATATAGGACAAGTTACGAGATATAGGACATTAACGAATTGATATAGGAAAAGTTATGAGAATATAGGACATTAACGAATTGATATAGGACAGGTTATGAGAATATAGGACATTTACGAGTTAATATAGGACATTAACAAATCAATATAGGACAAGTTATGGGATTCTATGGCATTGACGAGTCAATATAGAATATAGGACTGAGCATTGACATATCTATTGTCCCATCGAACATAGGACGTTTGGCCACACAATGTGCTTGCATTGTTTGTCCATGGAAGTCTGAATGATTAGAAGTATTGAATTGTGAAATTTCGGACAATCTTCAAAATTCACAATTTACTCTTTAGTTAGAGTGGGAGGTTCTTCCACATACGGTATATTCTCCAGACTAATTATTTGTGTCGCTTCATTCAATAGTCCTTGACTGGTTGGCTGTTCTAAGTTGAGAATATCACTAACTTTTATTGAATAATTCTTTGAATCGAAATACGAATCTTTCTTTCGTGATCAATAACACATTTTAGCCGAAGGTGAGTTAGTGTTATAAAAATCTGTGGAAAACATGGGTGGATACCGGCACTTTCCAAAGAAGTGGACAAAAAGATGTTTCCAGTTTGGGGGGGGGGTATAAATTTGGAATATATCGCCATGATAGTCAATTCACCATGACAGTCAATAATTGAACTGCGATAGCGTCAAAATTTGTAAGTCATGTAAAGAAATTCCACCGAAGAATGAAAGTGGTGAGAATAAATTCTCTTTATGACATCACTGGGATTTTCCACCTGAAAACACCGAGAAAAGAGTAAATAGCATCAAGAAACATCTAGATTCTGGAGAATTTAGATGTTGTTAATAAACCCGTCAAAATAGATCCTCCAAAATGTCGAGAAAGCTTCTTTTTTCTTTAAAAAATCAAAAAGAAATTTTTAAAAGGGGTCTAGTCGAGTGCTGATGCCTAATTTGAAGTTTCTAGACAAAACAGTATGGCCAGGAGCGTTCGAACACGCAAACATATTAATAAACATGCAAACATGTACACATCTCTCATGTTCTCAGTCTATCTCTTTCTATTCCTCTCTCTCTTTCTGTCTGTTGTGCACGCACACAAAGGCGTATGTTTTTGGTTGTTTAAATGAACTTGTGCGAGTCTAATGAAGATACAACTGCCATTTACCCGGGGCTAATTTTATATACTACACGACGTATATTGTGGTATGAAATTATTAATGTAACCTCCTTGACAGCAATCTTCTCCTCCCACCAGATGTGGCGATATCATCACCAAAAATGCTTTTATACAGTAAAACTAATCCCCAAAACGAATTTCTCGCAAATTTTAGAAGTCGTGTCGCCGTTGAGTCAATATAGGCCGGTGGTTAGGGAAATCAAGTCTCGGGAACTGGAAATATACACTAGTTCTGTGAAAGACAGGCGTCGATTAGTGCGGAAATTTGGTGTAAAATAGATGAGAGCTTCCCTCATGACAGACACACGGAAGCTTACGTTGTCAGGCGAGTTCGGTGAATTTACTGGTATGCACGCAAATATTTAAGAGTTTTCCTATTTCTTTTTGTTCGGGGTTGGGAATATGGTGGGCTTATCATGTCGTCAGTGTACAATGTTCAAAGGTGTGTAATATCGCGTGTTTGTCAGCTATGACTTTTTCTACCTGTGGGCATTTTTATTTTATATTTATCTTATTTATTTACTTATTTTTCATGCACATATTTCCGTCTCTCAACCATCGGCGATGTTCAGGGAAACATCATTTATTCAAAGTATTGCACGATGTCTGTCAACATCTCTTGATTGATCAAGAGATTGGGTGTATGTTTAGGCATATATATATATATATATATATATATATATATATATATATATATATATATATATTCTGAATTGATATATAAAAGACTGAATACCCACCTTAACGGGCGGAGACAAAAAGGAATTGAGGAATAGATAGATGAATGTAAAGGGAAATCAGATAATATTTGATTTAATTTGTTTTTTTAAAAAGTCATGTACGTGACATTTAGAGCTTTCGTACGCTTAACAGAAAATAAACAAAGTCATTTTTCTGCTAACCTCAACCCCTCCTTACGAATCGTGCCAAAGTGCTGTTCTTGATGAAAATCAGGGAGTTTATTTTCTAAATTGGCTTTTAAAAAGTCATATTTCACTATATATATATATATATATATATATATATATATATATATATATATATATATGTCTGTATATATATATATATATAATGTATCTTAAGCTCTACTCGAGATCAACTTAATGTTTAATGTTGAATGTATCGAGCACTTTATGAAATAAACTCATCACACGTTGAATATTGTATTATGCTGAATTACATTGTATTCCTGATTTGTATATATATATATATATATATATATATATATATATATATATATATATATATATATATATATATATGTATGTATGTATGTGTGTGTGTACGTGTGTGTGTGTGTACGTGTTTGTGTGTATATGTATGAATATATTGTAATATATTATATCATATCCCTGATTCGTATCATATATATATATATATATATATATATATATATATATATACCTCTGTGAGATACGTATACTAAAATTCGCTTTAGATGTATCGCTCAAACCTTCCTCCCCTTCCCTACATTTTTTTCTGTTCAAGCATTTATCTAATCATCTACGTGTTCACTCCTCAAGTTAGTTGTCCAAATGTTAAAAAAGATATGTTACCAAAATAAGAACATAATTTTAAGTAGGAAAACAATTTCCACGGCTGTTAACGAAAGGCGCTCAGAATGTCGATATGTTTTACGCAGAAACTTTAAATGAATCTAGCTGGAAAGAATGCTCGATTGCTTACCTTGGCACGGTTTCACGAGCCAAAACATCATAACGATCGACATGAAGCAAAAATGACAGCTACTGTCTCGTAACAACTGTGCTTGTCAGGATCAAATGTATATAAGTAAGCTGGCCTCGAGTATTTCATTCTGATCTCTGGAATGTCACAGTTATGGGCAAGAAAAAGGATTTCAGTGACTTTTACACATGAACTCCGGCAAGACGAAGATCATGTGCAACAACCACATAGGAAATAATAAATCTAAGATCAAAATCGAGGACCCAGAACTGGAGAAAGTAGATCACTACCTCTACCAAGGACAATGAATCTCCATGACACCCTTGTCTTGACAATTTCGGGAAAAAAGCTTTTTTGGCTACTTTCGGACTATATTTTTGCGGGTTTAGTTTATTGATAGCATGTAGGTTTTCTAGAATCAAGATGTCTCTAGATGTTGGGGCTTTTTAAAACTCAATTTCAAATATTTTCTAGTCAAGAACGTCCGTGATCTGATAAATAGAATTTATTCTAACCATATTTATCCTTCAATGAAATTTCCTTACACGTCTTTAAATTCTGCACTACGGGTGTTCAACCAATGACTGTGTTTGCAGTTTGTTCATTCTCAGCTACAGAATAAGTTGACTAACATAATTCGACGTGTGTTTCTTTGAATTATCAAGTACTCGAAGGCCTGAATAAATGAGACATTCTTGGGGTTCAATTCGTTAATCAAGCTTGTTTTGTAGTTGTGAATATCCCTGGCTAAAATGTAAAAAAAAAAAGGCGTGATAAGATATCAAATTGTAATACTTCTGATATCTTGTATCTTCCGATGAAAAATAGATACGGCATGAATGAATGAAGGGAGGAAAAGAATGAAAGAAAGGAAGAAAAAAAGAATAGAAAGAAAGACAGGAAAGGCTTTCAAATGGAAGAAGATTGAGAGGGAACTGACAGTTAACTGAAATAAACAAACAAGCGCTACAGCAAAAGAAAAAGGAGAAAACATATATAAAGAAAGAATGAAAGGAAGGAAGACAGAAAGAAAGTCCATTAGATCAAAGTAAGGAAGAAAATGGAAGGAAGGGAGAGGGGAGGCGAAAAAAGAAAGACAGGAAGAAAGGAAAACGAAGGAACGAGAATGGGAAGTAAAAACGGAAGGAAGGCAAAGCTGCAAAAAGAAAGAAAGAAAAACAAAGGTTGGAAGGAAGGAAAGAAAGAAAGACGGCTACGAAAAGAAAGACAGAAAGATAGAAAAACTAAGGAACCGAGAGGGAAGCAAAAACGGTAGGAAGGGAAGGCTACAAAAAGAAAGAAAGAAAAAAGAAGGAAGGAAAGGATGGAGGAAGGAAAAAAGGAAAGGAGCAAGAAAAGTAATGACACAAAACAAAGAAAGTTCATTGAAACAAAGAAAGATAGAAAAACGAACGAACAGCGAGGGAAGGGAAGATGGACAGAAGAAAAGGCTACAGAAAGAAAGAAAGAAAAAGGAAGGATGAAAAAGAGTAAGTAAGTTAGTAAGTGAGGAAGGAAAGAGGGAAGAAAGGAAAGAAGGAAAGGCTTCAAAAAAGAGACAGAACAGGTAGTATATTTAAAGGAAGAAAGAAAAAAAGAAATTGTGAATTAAGAAAACTGACAAAAAGTCGACAGCGAAGTATCACCAAAAACAAAAACAAAAGAAGAAATAAATAAAATGGAGGCTGGGCATGCGCACTGAGTTGATGATTCCCGTTGAATAGCGGAAGGCGCGAAATTTGTCAACTGATGGTGGATCAAATAGAAGTTGACAAGTACGTAGTCTCAATGGACAGCCGGCAGGTGCGACTAAAAGCCGCCGTTAGCCCACCAGCCCCCAGTCGACCATCTTGGAAGAGGCGTGCGTGCGTGCAATCCTATTACCTTCATCTTTTTCATTTTCATCATATTCCGGGAACTTTGATGACAGCACTGAAGCGACCACCAGATATGTTTATTGCTGTTTTTACACGAGTCGAAGGCATGAAATGGTAGTTTTGTAGTGTGAGTAGCTGAGGGCGAGTGAGGTGAGAGGGGGTGAGAGCAGTTGGAGCAGACATTGTGAGCAATACGTGGTGCTCACCATCCAAAAGTCAACCGACATAAACTTTTCTATTCTTGAGATTTTATTGGTTGTATCTCGTTATATTCCAAGAGAAGAATATTACGTATTTGTGTAAGTGAAAAAAAAAAAAAAAAAAAAAAGAGATCTTATGTCAGGATGAAAAAGAAGAAGAAATTAAGCGAAGAATCACTCTATGTTTAGAAGCTCTCGCTTGAGCAACATTAGCCTCCAGAAACCAGAAAAATCCCATTTGTCCTGAAAAAAAAAGGGTAAATGACCGATGCATCCCCCTGATAGTCACCTATGGAGCAGAGACATAGAACCTAACCAAAAGATAGATCCGAACGATCAAAAGTGCACCCAGAATGAATCATGCTCAACATCACATGGGGATATTACAAGACAGCACAGTATATTAAAGAAAAAAGTCAAAGATATAGAATTCATTAAAAAAAATCAAATGTCAATGTATTAATCATGTTGCCAGAATGTCAGACAACCGTTCGACATCACGACTCACAACGTGGATCCCCAGAGATCATATGCGAAATTGTGGCATGGTGAACTAGACAAGTACAATAAGACTAGCGAATCCTGGGGGAGGTGTATGTCTAACCACGGGCGCTAAAAGTTTGATGGTGTTGCTACTACTGATGACGATGATGATGATATCGAGACAGAAGTGTGGGTGGCATAACGGTTAATGGTGTGAATAATGAAATCGTGCAGCCAAACGTATTGCACTCTACGTTCCTCTTCCACTGACTACAAAAGCGAGACCGGGAGGTGGGGGTTTCTGTCGGCTTGGCATCCCACGATCTCCATACGCTTCACCTAGGCTTGAATCCAGGAAAAGTCATTCGAGTGCAGTTCCATTATACATATAGCGTCACTCAGGATGATCAGGACCCTTGTATTTTATTTTGTATAAACTGAACAATTGTTGCCCGACCCTTTTGGCAACAATGAATGTCTCCAAAGGTTTCTTGCAGCTATCATACGTTTAGCACAAGCCAACGCCTTGGGGTAGTCCCTTCAGTGTTGTTCCATTGTCTATAGAGACAGAAAAGTCTTTCAATATCGAGATTTCAGTGGAATCCAAGGGATTGAGAAGACCAAAAAAATCTCACCTCCCCAAACTGATATCAACAGAGCTCATTCTAGTTTGGCTCCAGGTCAAATTTAGGAAGGGAGATTGTGCTTCACTAAACTTCTACCTGGTTGAGAGGGCTTCCCAGCATTGGAAGTTAATATCCAAAATACTACTTCATCTAATCACGAACAGCCACCACTTACAATGGAGGAAAATACGTATATCTATCTATCAATCTATCTATCTATCTATCTATCTATCTATCTATCTATCACAAACTCACATACTAACACAAGAGATCTTCTGCTGACTTTCAGTTGAATTGAGTATTCAGTCATAAACGAACGATTCTAGATATGATTCGATAGTCTTTTTGAACCAGACGAGAGAATCCCCCCACCCAAAGCTCCGTGATCATTTATTGTTTTGCATCTGCAGCACGTAGAAGGGTGACACGGTGCAACAAAATCACTGGTGAAACTGTTCTCTCTTTTATTTTTTCTTACAATTAGTCATTCAAACTGTAGCGTCACATATCAATAGTTTATTTTTATTTCAGCAATTCGCAGTAAAGAATTCTGTTCGAACTTGCACAAACGCTCCGAAACTTCAGATTCCATTCAGATTGATAAGTCGAAGGCTGTCCAGGACGTAGCCTCCAATTTTTTTCCAATTTAGATTATTTATATAAATCAATGTTTTTCTTTGTCCTGGACAATCTTATCCACAGATGAATTTTTTCCGTTTCGAGCAAGGAAAAATAGTGTTTGAACGTAACTTAGTTAGTCTCTAACCCCTTTTCTTACAATATTTTTTTTTCTTCCTTGCTGGCCATCCAAATTTTGGAAGATCGTTTCTAATCAGAAGGACGCAGATGAAATACCCTTGGTTCCGTTATGTGTAGTCTTAACCAGTGGGATCATGGCTCTACCTGTGAGCAAGCCAAATGCTCTAAAAAGAATTTTGGGGGGGAAATTTCTGCACCACATTTGCGTATGAGGTTCCTCCCGTTAATCCGACCTTGTGTCACACCCTGTCCTCGTGGAGGTTCGCGTCAATAGGAGCTTCTGATGTTTTTCTTAAGTCCTGTAAATACGTACTACAGTTAACTGGTTACATAAACAGTAAAGAGCTGAATGAACTACGAACAGATTTCTAAGATTTCGCTAACATTTTGAAAAAGATGGCGCTGGGCACTTTTGCATCAGTGTAATACACGTATGAGTATGTGTGTGCACGCGCATGTGTGTGTATGAGTCCTTGACTCTCTTACAGACTATTTTGCTGTCAGTGTCAATCAGAAAGAAAGAAAGAAAGGGAGAAAGAAATGATGTTAGATAGTGGGGGGGGGGGTATTTCAAAAGAAAAAAGAAACAGGCCAGGATAGTCACTCAATAGAAACCGTCTCAGGACCAACGTCTTTCAGCGGCATGTCGTTTCGAGGTGATCAATCAAAAAAAATTGGTAAGAGGTCTGATCAATGACCAAGTTACTTCTTTTGCCTTTTGTTGGTCAGTGATCACTAGAACAATCCTGACCCCCCCCCAAAAAAAAACTGCAGAAATAAACCAAAATCAATTTAGCATAAACATACGTTGTAGGTTGAACCACAAACTAAAAACCAATTTGGGGAGGATAGAGAAAAATAAACAACTGTTTTTCCATGATATAATAAAGAGTATGCAACGTGCGTATGAGAGAATCATGATCAACCTTATATGGAGAGACCACAAGACAGCACAGTATATAAGGAAGAAAACGGGAGTCCGAGATATCATAGAAACTATTAAAAATTCAAATGGCAATGGGCAGGCCATGTTGCGAGAATAAAAGACAACCGATGTACATCACGACTCACAACATGGATCCCCAGAGATCAAATGAGAAACTGAGGCCGACAGAACACAAGATGGAGGGATCTAGAACTAGACAACGACGGACGCTAAAAGACTGATGATGATGATGATGATGATGATGTGTTGGAAATTTCAACCTTGTAGCTGCAGCTTGTACGCACATACATACATACATAGCCAGCCAGTCAGCCAGTCAGCCAGCCAGCCAGACCAATTTGAAAACTGAAGAAACCTATGTTGTCAGTTTCAGTTTATCGATTCTTAAATCTGAAACCCGAAATTCTTGAAGGAAATGATAAATGAATGGCTAATTACTAATGAGTGTGAAAATGTTGGCGAATGGGTTAATGACTATAACTGAGGAAGGAAAGCGTGAAAGAATTTCTGAAACCTATATTGGAATTGACAGGTATTCATTTCTCGTCCACCTTTTAACGCTCACTTCGGCTGCCGCCATTAAATTAGTGCAGTTATGAGTATTCGTATAGCTTGGCGCCAAAATCGACCATCCAAGGTTTCATCCCATTCACACTTAAGCGTGTAAATTACCTGATGTCAAAGTAAATGAAACTGAAATCACCCAGAGACCACCAAGACCGGCTCTGTGATCAATGCTCTGTCAGCTGAGAGGTCTAGGAATAAACCCCAGTGTTAGCGAAGCTAATAAACATTTCTTTATTTAGTTTTTATTTGTTCGGGAACTGCCGGTGACCGATCAATTAGCAGTGCAGAAAATGGACAGCGACCCGAATTCAAGTAAGACTAGCACAAATACCCTTGGGAGAGGCATGGATCCGTCTCTCCCCCCTTGCTATGGATAAAATAGCGTATGTTAAAGTGAGTGACGCCACTTCGAGTGCTTGTCGCCGCTATATGTTGCTAACCGCGAAGTACTAGCCAAGACAGAAAATTGTTATATGTGAAGTCAGAGCAGGGAAGCAGTTGCCGTAGACAGCGTAAGGGCACAGCTTTACAATTAATTTATTTTTTCGAAATTTTGGTGAAGCAACTTGTCTGCTGAAATGTAAGACTTGTTTATACTTCGAATATAGTGGAAATTGCCGGTGCATTATGACAAGAAATCTCTGTAAAAAAAAGATATCAGATTTAAATTTGATTTTTTGAAATATATTATTTGTTGACTTTTCAGCAAAAAATGCTTTTCACTAATTTAACTAATTCCTTCAAAATTCTTTTAAGCGAATGTGAAATCAATTTCTGATATACTTAAATGACTTTGTTTTCCATTATTTGAATTCAAGACTTAGGGACAACGGTGTTAGAAAACGAACTAGAGAAATTTAGTTTCAAAAGAAGAGATTTCAGTTTAGAAAACCAGAAGAAAACCAACTAAAAACTAAAGGAGATAACAGCTCAAACAAAAGATCAATCATCGATGAAAATTTGAAGATTGTAATGGAATGAAACCTCAGAGTATTAGCATCCAACTGTCATGGAAAATTTCGATACATGAATTGCAAAATTTACAGGTTTTTGCATCGTATTTAACTAAAACTCAACTCTTTATACAAATCTCCCGATTAAGAAATGATTCTTTTTCATAATAACTGGAGATCTTTGCAATGGTTGGATGGACAGAAGAAGCAGAAACACCAACTGGATTCGCATTATTGTGCCTGAAAAGTTATCGTAAGTGTATAGTCAAACAGGTGAGTTTCTTTATCTATAACGTTGAGAAAGGTCATTGACATTCCGACCAGTCTCTGTAAAATCGAATCTTTTCTTTCCATCTTTGATGTTGTTCATATAGACGTTTCAGTCAATTCATTCTTCAGCCTTCGTCATGTGTATAATTCAAGAGAAGAAGCAAATTCTGTCCTCGCGATTTGACGGCGACAACCTTCTGTGTTAGCTTCCCGAAGCACCACCACGCACTACAGAAAGGGTAAGGGCACTACTTTACAGAAGGAGACCGTAGAGTACAACAGCCAAGACGTTATGTTCAGAAGAGCAACCAAAATGAGGACAGCAGTCCAAAGAAAAATTATTATTATTATCATTATTATTATTATTATTATTATTAATAATAATAATAATAATAATTATAATAATAATAATAATAATAATAATAATAATAATAATAATAATAATAATAATAATAATAATAATAAAAGTGCTAGAAATATAAAGACTGCAACACTAATTGTTAACAGTGACCTAATAAAAGAAGGGAAATGAAAGCGGAAACGTAAACCACAGCATTGGAATGATAGGCGAAAGAGAGGAGAGATGTTTGCTGAAGGCCTGAGGAGACTTATTGTCACTCAGCCTTCAGCATTGACCACTGGGCAACCGGTGTGAAACTGTAAACTGCAGTATTACTGTGGCCTATGAGAACTAGGAGAGAAGGGCTGGAGACTTGAGGAGACTTGCAGTCACTCAAACTCTAGCGGTTACCACCAGGCAACTGGTGTGAGATTGCAAATAATAATAATAATAATGATAATAATCCCTCATCTAGAAAAATCCAAGGAGAAAACATAGTAGCTTGGGATCAAAATTGAATTCATTACTAAAATCTAAAACGAAGAATCTCTCTAGATTTAAGACAGCCTTTGATGCCATAATTGAAACGAAATCTATCGGGAATATTTTTTCACCTGTGTTAGATGGAATTTGAATGGAATTCATATTACAAATTGGAAAAGGATGATGATCAAGGTGTTCATAAATGAAATTGAAAACAAATGGAATTAAAAACAAATGAAATTGAAAGTAATTCATATTCAACTTACGATTTATTTAGATCTCAATGTCTAAGCTACAACACATTAAAATTTCATTTTTCTGTGTCTGTTTTTAAGGTTCTTAATACGAAAAACCGATTTGAAGCTGAATTCATGTTACCGGTTAGCGCTTATCCTTGCTCCCGCTAAATTTTTAGCGGTTTATCAATTTAACGTTTTCGTTAACAGTGTCTACCACGGACAGTCTTCCACTTTAGCTCGAAAAAAAAGCAGTAGGAATAGACTTGGGAACAAATGATTAACGATTTTTCATTAATAACAAAAATAATTACAAAACTTGACTAATTAGTTTTTCTTTAACTTAACAATGAGACAAACTTCCAAGGAGTCTTTCAGGCCATCAAACTCATCATTTTCATAATGTTTGTAGTCCACACGACGTTTTAGCCGATCCATTATACGGCCTTCTCTGGGTATACTATCCGTATATAGAGAGGGGTACTCTTCTCTGTAATAACGGTAGCAAACAGATTTTTTTTTTCATGATTAGCAATGCTCGTAACGTATATTGGTGATGTTTTCGATTCATTTCTTCCTATTCTCCTCTTGGTGACAACATTGGGTAGTTATTTCCTTTGAGAGTGTTTATTTTATTTTCTAGGTCTTTTACATCTGAGGGTCACTACTGATAACCTGTGCCCGATTTTCTAGGCAACTGAGTCTCTCCTTACACAGACGGGGTGGTTTGCATCAAAAATGCAATACTTGTATGTTGATACCAAGTAGAGGAATTGAGATGGGACACAAAAGACAATAATTACATTTCCAGGACTAAAATACAATATATAAAAAGGGTAGAGCAGAAAGAATCCGAAGAATTTGTAGTCGGTACAAGATACGATTTGCTTTTATCAGTAACTCCATTCTTCATAACCTTCTCACTAGAGTTGGCCCGCCACGTGAGACGAGTAACTGCATTTATGATATACCATGTAAATGCCGGGAAAAAAATTACAAAGGAGAAACGAGTCGGCCTCTTGAATTCAGACGAGAACATAAAAAGCCATAACCAAGGTCGGACAGGAAAATTTCGGTAAGGCAGACAACATCTGGAAAAAAAAAGAATGTGTATGATACCGACATTCGGAAGAAGTCCAAATAATACATACCGAACTGAGAGCTAAATTCGGTATATTCCTAATATCTGCCATCTAAAGTTTTGGGAGTTTGAGGACTTTTAAAAAAATCAAATAAGATTAATTCATTCGAGATGCCTATTTGACGGGAATAATTGGATCTCTGTGTTCCTGACGATCAACAGTGATTACTTGCTTAAGTTTATACTCTAATATCGGCCTATTTTAGAAGAGGTGATATCGGCCAAGTACATCTTCTTTAAAGAGTAATTTTATGTATTTGGATAAACCTCCCAAGAAAAATATGAGCATAAATGAAGGATAAAAAAACTACTTTGAGTCAATTCAATCTTTGAAGTTAAGCATTGTAATACTGCAACACTTACCTTTAAAGAAGGGAAATGTTACTATTTTGCGTTTAGAGATGAGTTGCACTAAGCAAGCGTTCACTGAAAATAATCTTAATGTTCCCTTTGAATTTGACGCCATCGACTCCTTAGCTTGGATAAGTTTATTATCCTACAAAATATTTCAAGTCTTCAAGCTCCCTAAACTTTAGGTAGCTGACTGGCTGGAATTACAATCCCGCTTTTTGAGACTTGCAATATCGGCCACTTTTGTTTCAAATAAAGGATCCACGGAACTTGAATTAGTACTCCCACCCTAAGGTTCATAGTCTTATCTATGAAATTATGGATCCGATGGGTTTTTCAAAACTATACATTTTTACAAAATGAGTTTATGCTTAGGTGGTCGATAAACGCTCCCGAAACGGTAGACAGGGAACTTCATTGGAGAGTGAGGAAAATCAAAGATGCGGCGTACATCAACATATTGGTTAAATGCATAAGTCAGACCCTTGTGGCATTCAACTTGATGTGGCTTTAGCTGCTCAGCAGGGCTACGATGTGGAAGTTTTTGTCTTACAAAGTAATGAGTTGAAATCATTTGAAACCTACATTACAAGCGTTGCTGTTTATATTGGAAAAAATGTTCTGTTCGCTATTGTTACTCGACACCACAGAGGAAAAAAGAGTCCTCTCTTAGTTTACCCATGGATGTCTAAAGTCTATAATCGGAATTTATCAGTAACAACCAGCTTCGATTCGGTTACAGCTTCGATTTATTCTACTATTTAATTTTTTTTTTGCTCTAAAACCCTTGAAAACAGACCTAGAATGCCAATATCAGGTGTACATAAATGATTAAATGAACAGATGATGCATGGCCAGACCCAGAAGTGACACGATGGGGCTTGCATCAACGAATTATGATACGGTCTTTTTACATGGGAACATTAAATTGGGGTTGCATAAAACAATTGTACGGCATCATTATCATTTGTTGACTATAAAGTTGTAACTTACAAGGCCCCTCACCTTGGGTGAGAAGTTCTTATCCGGGATGGGGTGTCAAATACCCCATCTGTGACCGCCCCTCCCCCTCAGCAAACGCCCATGAGAATACCTGAGGAAGGCTGTAGGATTGATCAGCTGATACCTTGTGTGAACAACAAAAATAACTGGTCTGAATCGTCACTCAATAGAAATTGCATTTTGACAACACGCAGTGTTGTGGGTGATCAATCAAAATATCAGGGGGGAAAGGGTGATCAAGAAATAAGTCACTACCCTTGAGTTTTATTGGGTCGTGATTACTAGGAAAGTCTGAATTTTCAACAACAAAAATAAATAAATAAATATAAATGCTGCAGAACACAAACTTAGAGATCATTTTGGCAAAACTTACATTGCAAACTGACCCCCCCACACACACACACTAAAAATAACTATTGAGGTGTTTTCTAAACACTATAAAGATTAAATGCTGATAATTTCAGGCTTCTAGTTCCATTGATGTGCAACGTGTACGCGTGATGCATACATACACAGCCAGCCAGCCACACCAACTTGAAAACTGAAGAAATCCATTTTGACAGTTCTTGTTGACGGTTTCTAACAAGAAATGAGTTCGATTGTCCCATATGTTCTTAGAACGTTGATAAATTGAAGAAATTATAAACAAAGCGGCAAACTATTCTGCTATTGGTATAGAGAGGGAAATAAGTATCAATGAAATTAATAAGTACGCCTAAGGCTCGATAAGTATGCTTTGATTATAGCTCTCTCTCTCTCTCTCTCTCTCTCTCTCTCTCAATACATACATATATATATATATATATATATATATGTATGTATATATATATATATATATATATATATATATATATATATATATATATATATATATATATATTAAATACAACGGAAAGAAAAACAAGATAAAGGAACAAAAAGAAGGAAGAAGCGACAAATAATGAAAGAAAAAAAGGAAAGAGGAAAAGAAGAAAAAAGAAAGAAAAAGAAACTAAGCAAAGAAGAAAGAAAGAGAGGGGTGGGGATGGAAGATATTATTCCAAATAAAATGCATCATAGGAAAAAAGAAGAAAAGTAACAAAAACAGGTTACAATCCACCGTAAAAACAAGGGAATTATGAATCAACGCCACCCATGTGTGCTGTGTTGGGGATGATGAATTAAAAAGTTTGAAAAAGGGACGATCAGTGAATGTTATGTCTCGTTTGGCTGTGATCACTAAAAAAAAGTCTGAATTCAAAAAAAAAAAAGACAAGCGGGCTTAAACTAGTGACCAACTTAACAAAGACCTCTCCTCACTAGAAACCCATTAGATGAGTGATTTTCAAGAAAACAGAAAAACATTTTGGCTTCTCTTTGAGGAGTGCGTGTGAGATAAATTTCCAAGTTTCTCCTATGAATGATAAGGGCTGGGCGAAGTTCGGATTGATAGATATGAATGTCAGAGCACGTAAAAAGCCTAAACCCAACAACACTGTTTAAACCATACTGTTATGGGTAGCGATGTTCAGTAGATACAAAATGAAAATTGCAGAAAAAATATTAAAGAATGATTGGAAGAGGAAAATAACGAACGAAAGAAAGAAGAAAGAAAGAGAAACATTAAAAGGGATTGTAAAAGATACTTTGAAAGAAAGACAAGGAGAAAAATAAAAAAGGAAACAAAAAATCAAGGAAGAAAGAATGAAATACAGAAGAAGCAAACGATCAAACGAGAAAGAAAGAAAGAAAGAAAGAAAGAAAAGAAGAAAGAAAGTAAAGGAGAATGAGAAACATCAAGAAGAAGGTGAGTGAAATACACCTGGAAAGAAAGACAAGGAGAAAAAGATAGAAGGGAAGTCATCAAAACTAACAAAAACAACCAAACAAGATAGGAAGAAAGAGAGGGGAAAAGGACGAAAGAAAGGGACAAACAAACAAACAAACAAACAGATCAGATTAGTCACTCAATTGAAACTATTACGTGGCCAACGTTTCTTGGCAGCATGCTGTTTTGAGGATGATCAATTAAAATTCGGAAAAAGATGTGATCAATGAACAAGTTACTTCTCTCATCTATTGTTGAACTCTATAAAGTCTGAATTGAAAAAAAAGCAGAACAAGAGTGAACATACCTGGGCACAAACTCGAGACCAATTAAGCATAAATTTATATTGTGAATTGAGTCTCCATTAAAAAAAACTATTCAGGGGATGGTTGAAAACAAGAACACGTTTGGTTTATTTTTCAACAGGGATTGAATGTTAAAAGTTCACCTCTCTAGCCCCATCAGTACGGTCTGTATGCGTGATGTATGCAAAGATACGTAACCAGACTAACCAACTTAAAAACTGAGGGAACCTATGCGGACAGTTTTGAAGACAGTTCTGGTTGACGGTTTCTAAAGAAGAAAGAAAAAAAGAAAGAGAATATAAGAAATAAAGGATGAAAGAGAAGAGATAGGAAAGTTTAGCAGTTCTGAAATACAAAATAAAATGAAGAAAAAAAATGACTAATCCATTGCATGATATTTCTTTTTTTTAAAAGCCTCCTTGAGTTTGTGGCGAGAGACGGTAGAAAGCAAAGAATTGTCGAAAGTTTTCAAAAGAAATTTCAAGCAAACCGAAAAAATAAATAAATAAATAAAGCAAAACGAAAAAAAAAAAGAAAAGAAGAAAAAGCTTTAGAAAAAAAAAAGAACGATAGAAATTCTGAATGAAAACAGAATCTAATACAACAGAACGAGAGCGGCGCGAAAAAGAAAGGGGGGTGGATAGAACAGCGGACACGCGACAACTGAAGAGATGTCGGACGAGGAGAGAGAGAGACGGAAGCGGGGCATGATACGATGTTGCGGAAAACAAGTATAGGATGCCAAGCGAAAATGAAAAACGTTGTCGGAAGAGACACCGGGGGTTGGGTAAGGGGGTTTGGGGTCGGGCTAGCTGGGGGGGGGACGGTTGGGTCGTGTAGTAGCAGTAGCGGTTCGCCGAGTGAGGTAGTCCGACTCAATAGGAACGAAGAAGACCTGGCAAAGTCGACAGTAGATTGGAAAGGAAGATGAGGGCTTCTGCAGTATCTCTAGAAGCCGAGAAAGAAAGGAAGAAGTTACAGGGGCGCGGAGAA
This sequence comes from Thysanoteuthis rhombus, assembly GCA_963457665.1. Lineage (NCBI taxonomy): Eukaryota > Metazoa > Mollusca > Cephalopoda > Oegopsida > Thysanoteuthidae > Thysanoteuthis > Thysanoteuthis major. Next base: position 53,811,083 of record OY735213.1, read on the forward strand.
AGAAAAGATCGGGTCGAGGGAGGGGAGAAAAAAAGGGGGATTAGCCCGGGGTGGGGGTGGAATATTTAAGTGGAAGTCATATAAAAAAAAATTGCTGGGAGAAAAGGTGCGGGTAAGAGTCGTCGAGGAGGCTGACTTCCGGTTTCTGCCTATCGCACGCTCTTCTGTCAGTGAAGTCAATAAAATGCTACGGTGGCTGTGAACATTGTATTTTGTTTTCCCAGTGAGCGAGTGCTTCATGTACAATTATTTAAACTGTTACTTAGGATATACGGGTGTTTCTTGTGCTTATTTACCTTTAGGGGTACGTGTGTGATTGAATAAATAGATTAATGTCAGTGTGTTTACACTTACGCATACACATTGAAGTTTTTGATGCAAGTGTTCCCAGCGCCATCTCTTGCATAATGTTTGAAAAATCTTAAAAGTATCATTGAAGTTCACCTGGTTTCCATGGCTTACGTAATCACTGAACTATAGTTTACAAGTCTCATGACAAAATTCAGAAGCAACTAAAATGGATTCCACACACGTGCGTCTGCAGCCACTTTTACGGGAAAGGGGTACAAATGTATATATCTACAGCACAAAAGGATATATTTGTCGACAGCTTACTCTTTATTTCCGAATTTGCTTTTATTGGGGTGATCAGGTCAAAATTTCCCACAATGTCTCATGATTGTTTATCTTGGTTATGTAAGATGAGTATTCATAGAAATGAAATGCAATTCATGAAGTCAAGGATAAGTTTCGTGGAGATTCAAAGAGAACCCAGCTTCTTTTTTATGATTAACTGCTCTTAATTTATGTTATATAAATTGTCTGCATGCGTCGATGATTTTGTTCTTTGTTTGATATGATAATAAAACTGATTTACAAATTCGGGAATTTTTGTTCCCCAGAAATGTCTTTTGGAGTAGATTACTTATATTATTTTATAATTGTAAATGAGTAGATTAAACAAGTGGTAGTACTTTCATCGAGGGTGTAAATGCACCCTTTACAGACGCTCAAGGTTCTAAGTGAATTTAAGAAATTAAATATCATTCAGCATTTAAATACGTATCGTTGCCTTCTTGTTCAATTCGTGAAAATGTCAATTTTGGACGACATAGACACTGCCAATGAAAAACGGATTTATTAGGAAGAAAATAATGTTTAGACAGCCACTAACATCTCAACCTAAACAGAATCTAAAGGGGGGGAATTTTCCACTGTTTGTTAATATACAAATGGAATTTTTCGTCCAGAATCAACGAAAATTGTACAAACTGTTATCATGCAACGCTACAGTGAGCAGTTGGCTCGTTTGAATTACTTCTTGGAAGAGAAGAGACCTGTTTCCTGAGCGAGGGGGGTCACTCCGTGATCAAAGTCTGACTACGACTGGCCTACTTTTGCAAATGTGATGCAACCAACGGGCATGAAACGGGGAAAGGAGATTCTTCCCCATGCAACGTATTCTCCAGACCTCTCATCTTCAGACTATCAATTTGTTTTGCTGCATGTTTAGAACAGTTTTGTTTTTACACAAATCAATTATTTTGTACAACAGGATATCTAATGAATGCAATCTATGCTAGATCTGTTTGGTCACTCCATAGAAACCGCCACATGGCTAAGGTCTTTCGGTAGCTTGCTGTGTTGGGGATGATCAATTAAAACATTCGAAATTAATAAGAAACTCTTCTTGCCTATTGCTGGTTAATGGTCTCTAAAGAGTCTGGATTTTTGAAAAAAAAGAAGAGGACAGAAAATGAGGGATCAATCTAGCATAAACTTAGATTGTAAATTGCACACCATTAGTAAAACATTACTTTGGGGTGGGGGGTTTGAAAAAACAAAAATTATAAGGAGTAAATGTTGAACTTATCAGCCTTTAAGCTTCATTGATACGGCCAGTACGCGTGATACATGCAATGCCAGCCAGCCAAACCAAATCAAAGACTGAAGAAACTTGTGTTGACAGTTTTGGTGAAAGTTTTGATTGACGTTTTCTAATAAAAATAATATGCATAAAAATATACATAAATATGTTAAAATCAAATATTTTGATAATTCAAACGCGTACGGAATATCTTAAAATACGGATCTACATGTCAGGCCATCTTGCATTCAGCACATTTGTGTTTACTTTCTGGGGTTTGCCGTCTTGCAAAGGAATAACACACTATCGTGTGACGAGTTATTTCGTTCGTGACACTGGATTGACGACTTGCTAAGACGAGTTATATCGTCGATGGCTATAGACTAACGACTCACTGAAACGAGTTATCCTGTCTTTGGCAATGGACTGACGACCTGCTGAAACCAGTTATCTCACCCGTGGAGGCGAACAGGTTAAGGTCAGGATAAGAGCCAATAAACAAGCTCGGTGTCTGCTTGATCAAATTATACTCCTACATCTATTCCAAGTAAAGATGGTAGCTGTAACTTTTATATTGAACATACTTGCTGAAATATCCGTCTACGCCACGTAAAATATTCATGGAACTTAAAGGAAAATGCATTGAAGCTTTCAGACTTGAAAGAAAAAGGTTTCCTTTCATTTTGGACTTCTCTCAAGGAGACAAAGTTTCCCTTCACTTTTAACCCACAAAAGATCGAGAAAAAGTTTCCATAATATTCTGACCCTTGAAGTGGTGAGTGAATTTTCCTAACATTTTTTTTTTTACTGGGAGGTCGGATTCCATCTATTTCAAATCTTGAAAGGGGGGATTCCTTTCATTTTCGGTCCTTAAAAGTGGAGAAAAAGTTTCCTTTCAGTGTTGAATCGTTGAAAGGGGAAACGTTTCCGTTCAGTTTTGAAACCTTTGGCATGAATTCAAATCTACAATGTAAGTGAAACACTATCAAAAATAATTTTAAAGAGATTTAAATGCAAATCAGACAGTGCTTGATTTAGTAGAGTAAAATAACGTTATTAGGTTATTCATGCTTGACATATCAAAAGTATCTGTTTCGGATAGTTCTTCAAAGTTTACCGTATGCAAAATAGATGTAGCGACACTCATTTCACTACACAGTATTTTATCCCTAGCCGGTGGGAAGGAGATGTATCTAAGTTTTTACGGAGATTGTTAGTGCCAGTCTTAGTCGGGATTGAACTCGAGTCACCGAAGACCGTTCTCCGCGCTGTCAATCGATCGCCGACAGCACTGCTCTTGACATTTCGTGAAATGCAATAAGATAGTGAATCATTAAATAAGCATGCACATTACTGGACAAAAACAAATTCAGCATAGATTTTTATTGTAAATAGAACCCTCACAAAAACCTTTTAGGGGCAAGAATTCTTGGAAACAATTGAATTTACAATCACGGATAGAGTAAATAACCGTCAAGAAATGAAGCATTAGTGCCAGTTTCCGTCGGAGTTTGAACTCAAGTTGCTGAATCGATTTTCCATGCAGTTAACCAGCGGTCCTCATCATATTTGGTGAAATATAGTAAGATTGTGAATTATAAGATGGGCATGAACCTTGCTGGACCCAATTGAAAGACTGATTTAGCAGAAACTTGAAAAATGAACCCCAACCAAAAACCTTCCAGGTTGGGAATTTTGAAAAAATAACTTGCTAAGAACCTGCCCCGGGATCCCATTTATAACCATAGAAAATCAGGTGGTCATAACTCTAGCTGTTTTTTAGTTTTACGATCACAGATAGACAGACGGGCGGACATTTGGCAAATTATAGAATGATAACCTTCATAAACAAAAAAAAATACACACTTGAAATGAAAAGTAAGAACGAAGCTTATTGAGGAAGAATAGACACGTGAACAACTAGTGACTAAACAGCGTCCATCACACTTGAATAACCAAGATGTTTTTCATTTTAACGTAACCATCAAAAATTAGAGTTTTAATGTATTAGGAACATAACAAATTATTGATTATCACACATGATAAGTAAAATACGAATGCACATGTGTAAATATGCGAAAATGTCTCTTTGTTTCGCAGAACCCTAGGAAAGGTCGCTTTGAACCCTGGGTTCCCTTGAACACACTTTGAATACCGCTAGGCTAAACGTATTAGATAATGTAGAACAGTCATTCTCCAGTGAGGGGGCAATAGTTGTGCTGATGGGGTGGAAGATTTTTTTTTCAAGGCAAAAGGGGGATATTGGGAAAAAAAGATCGAGAAACCCTGCATCTTCCAAGAAAATAAAAACCGATTCAATAATAGATTGAAAACCTTCTTATAAATGAACAATGCTAATTTTTTGTTTTTCTGTCCGTAACAATATAATCCCCAACTTAGAGGCAAGAATTTTACCCTTACATTCTTTGTTACTCTGTGTGTGTGTGTGTGTGTGTGTGTGTGTGTGTGTGTGTGTGTGTGTGTGTGTGTAAAAATAATCCATTTGAGACCGGCCCAAAACTTCCAATTCCCTCATTCAAAAATGACCTTACGCGCACACAGTAACTGACCCTTTGATAGCACAGAAATATGACCCTGAAAATACGCTATAATCTTTGTTTCATGCCTCCTCTTATTCCCGAATGTGTGGATCAATTCTTAGCTCAGCAGTTTCTTCGTAATTTTAGATACTTTGCTTTTGCCCTCAAGTGTTGTGTTATCACGAGACGTTGTTACTTGAAATGACGAATATTTAAATATTGTTTCATTACTACTTCGACAGGGCCAAAAAGCAGAACCTGTTTGTATAATAAATTTAATTTAAATGCAACTATTTCCCTTAATGTCATATAAATACATACATACATATATATATATATATATATATATATATATATATATATATATGTAGCATGACAGAGTGACAAAGACAGACGGACAGATATACTGCGAGAGCCAGAGAGAAACAGAGATAGAGAAGAACCGGCTGACTGAAGCACATGGTTATGCTCTCTCTATATATCTTGATCTCTTTCACTATACGCAGAAAGAGACAGGCAGAGAAACTCAGTGTAGAATCTCTCTCTCTCTCTCTCTCTCTCTCTCTCTCTCAAAGCTTCTATACATGCCTCTGCCAATTTGTACATCTCTCTTCTTTCTTTCTCCTCCTTTATGTGTGTGTGTGTGTGGGAGGTGTCCGTGTGTGTGACTAATGGTTTGAAAGGACTTGGGAAATTGGCTGCCTAATTATTTGAAACTCTCTGGAGAAAAAGCTTTAAAATACCTATTTATCCGTGATCCAACATCAATTGCTGTACATTTTGAATAATTTGTCGTATTTGGCTCCGAAAGCATGCAAAAAATGGGGTGAATATTTGGCACCTTTCCAAAATATCATCCTAATTTTGATTAAGGTGGAATGTTGATATTTGGAAGATTTGTTGACCCTACTTTCTGACACGATCCAATATTTGACCGAATGTGCACTACAAAATAACATGAATCCTAATTTTGCTTTTAGCCGAAGAATTGCTCTGTTTTCAATGTTTGTTATTAAGTCAAATTTGATACTGTTAAAAATAGTTTTGTTTATACTCACGACAAGTTTGTGAGTAGCATAATTTTTCTCATATATATATATATATATATATATATATATATATCATTGTGACATCCACAGACAGCTGTTTCGTTGTATTACAACTCTTCGGTGTGGCTATAGACTATCCATTATCCCATCCAGTACCTCGAGGCAGGATTGAAAACTTAGCTTCAGACCCGGAGGCTGATATATATATATATATATATATATATATATATATATATATATATATATATATATATATATATATATTATTCCTGATACTGTCTCTGCTTATTGATATTGTCGGATACTAATATCCATTACATACATTTCTCTCTCTCTCTCTTACATACGCACACATATTCATATGTGTGTGTGTGTGTGTGTGTGTGTGTGTGTGTGAGTGTGTAAATAGTTTTGTATTCGTTACCCTTGATATCAAGAAAATTTTTTTGCATTTGATCACAAGTTCCATAAACTTCAACGATTACACATACATATATATATCATGAAACATCACCTTCTGACATGAAACAGTAATGGTGGTTGCATATTAGCCCCAACTGAAGTTGAACACGGAACTCAATGATTAAATCAAAATGATTTTTTTTTTCAGTTTTTAACAAGATTTTCATTCAGTCTATTTGTATGGCGTTGAAAGAAGAAATAAAAAAAAGTCGTCAGTGGTCAGAGATTAAGGAAAACTTTACTGACAGAATAACTCTATTACATGTATGATATAAATGCGTGGTTTATGATTTACTTGTAGAAATAATCGGAAACGGTAAGTTTTCTATAGAAAAGTATTGTAAATGATTTTAATATAAAATTTCACCTAAAAACAAAAAAGGATTATCCGTGATCAGCAATGTATCCACGATTATTGAGAGAAAAGGGCGATTATATAATCTACAGGAAGCAATAAAAGGCCAGTTGCTGACAAGTGCAAGATGCACGAACTGTTTACATTCACCAGATACATTGTAAATATTACCTTTTTATGTAATAATGGATCTATCTAGATTTTGAGCACTGTGATGAAAAATCCACAAAGGATTAAATCTGTTTTCATTTTTCTTCTGCTTGTTGCAAACTGAGAAAATATATGCATCATATATATTCTTGGAGAGAATCTCAAGATGGGAGTAACAACTAAGAGACCAATTCCAAGTCAATTTTGATAAAATAAGGATTAAAAAGGAAAGTATGACACATAAATAAATAAACAGAAAAAAGGGGGAGAAAAAAAAGAGGAAAAAAAGGAGAGAGAGTAAATAAATAAGAAATAAAAAGTAACGAAAGGCCCCTGTCAAAGGAAAACCTGTGAAAATGGCTTGAAGCAGTCTGCCTCAAAGGCCATAGAAAGGCCGAACTTCCATGTTGGACAACTTCCTTCATGACATCCGGTTAAAAGGGGAGAAACGTGCGCATGCGCATTAACAAGAGGAAGATGAGAGACTGAATAAAGAAGCTTTGCATTCGTCTCCCCCCTCCTTTTCCCTTCCATTTTCTGATTATGAACATGGTCGCCAGTAGCATTAAAAAGGAACAGGATGCAAAAAAGTACTTTGGCAATATTGGCATCATGAAGGTAACAGGAAATGGTGGAAGAGGCTGACTTTGTGTGATGAGGCTTATGTCTTGTAGAAATGTAGAACGGTGATCATAACGATTGACGTCCTCGCAGAAGGGAGAAGAAAGGAGTTCGTAAGAGTGAGAGTAGGCAGGAAGAAGAAGAAGAAGAAGAAGAAGAAGAAGAAGAAGAAGAAGAAGAAGAAGAAGAGGAGGAGGAGGAGAAAGAAAGAAAGAAAGAAAGAAAGAAAGAAAGAAAGAAAGAGACAGTAGGAAATAAAAAATGAAGATCCAGAATAAAAAAATAATGTCAGTCATTAGATAGATAGACTGATATATAGAAGGAAAGAAAGAAATTGAATAATCTTTATCAGGACCCGCGTGAATTCAGCCCTCACACTATGATTATTAGTTTGCAAATCACACAGGCCTTTTGGCATTCTTAAAGTTAGTGCATTTTAGGGGCATCGTGATTCAATGCTTCTAGCTACAATGCCAGTATTGGAGGAGATTAATAAGCAATCAAACTTTTCCTAGCTATATGTTACGTACGAGATATAATTACATGCTTGGTTAATTATCAGTTACTCGGGCAATGGTCGTTCCAAAGGTGCATGTTGAGAAGGGGAGGATTTTAGTGGATGTGGATCAGCGTGCCATAATTGTCGCGTAAGATATTTTTTAGTCTGCAGTATGATATTATTGTTATTTCTCTTCAGTGTTGCCAATTAAGATAATTCATATGTAAATTTAAATAATGGTAGAAGATGGTATCAAGGGAGATAATTCATAGAAACTATGAACAAAGATTTATAATCTTCAATTTTGTATGTATTTTCATTAGATTTCTCGAGAACCACTGATCCAAACAACTTCAAACTCGACACTACTCTGCCTTGTGTGATGACTTCGTGAAAAGCCAATAGCCAAGTAATCACGCTGCATACACACATACTCATACACACACATACACACTATAGTACACACTAATCAATATTCAATAGTAGCTAAATGACTATGATTAAAATTAACTAAATTAAATTATTGTCTTGTTGTATTGTACTATATTTCAAAATTAGTGCTGGTTCTATGATTATTCGTTTTTGCCTTTTTTTGTTTCTTTGGTTCTTTGCTTATCATTTCAGCTTCTTCCAGAATACAACACAACACAACAACGTTCAGGAATAATCCACAAATCTCCAATATTGGGAAATTATTAACACAAAATGAAATACTATCAAAGATCAGAATTCCATGAATATATACACACATATATATATATATATATATATATATATATATATATATATATATATAATATATATATATATATATGTGTGTGTGTGTGTGTGTGCATGGATCTCTCTCTCTCTCTCTCTTTCTCTCCTCCTTTGGTTTCTCTCTCTCTCTTTCTCTCACTTCATATATATACATTTCTGCCTCCTCCCCCTCTCTCTCTCTCTCTCTCTCTCTCTCTCTCCCTCTCTCTCCATATATATATATATCGATCTTCACTGTTAGATACTTCGGATCCTTCAGTTTCGATTACTTGGAATTCAAGAAAAGGATTTTTTGAACATAAAATAGCTCTAAGGATATATAACACACTAAACGCACTCGTTGTCCATCGCAAGAAGAGGGGACACAATTTCAATCTGAAAAATACAAAAATAATACAGGAAAACATTCACAAAGAAGATGACTGATCAAAGAATCAGCACTCATTTCAAAATACAACAAAATCAAAGAACGTCTCAGAAAAAATCCACGTATCTACAATATTGGAAAAAACAAGAGGGAACACAGGCCCAAATTCCAAATAAATGAAGCTGAAGTTTTTGAAGTTTCTGAGGGTGAACTCCGAATAACATCCTCGAAACGTAATATCGTCACGTGTCCCTGTATTATCGATGGGCATCATATATTTTGAAAAAAAAAAACATTTGAATCCGATCTGATACGCTGGTGAAAGTGTAACGTGTCATCTGGAAAGAAAATTTAGGAAATGATTCATTTTTTCCCCAAATTATTAAATCAGTCAAATTTAACATCGTCGGATATATATACATATATATCAGTAGAATGCACAGTTTATGTCCGACAGAATGTCTTCATAATCATCATTCAATTATCAATTATATATATACATATATATATATATATATATATACATATATATATATATATATATATATATATATATATATATATATATATATACTAAGCAAAAGAAAAATTGGAATTATTTTGTGTCACTTCAGTCACTTATTTCCCAAAATCTGTTAATGTAATTTTATTCAGTTTATTTTTTCAGTTTTAGAAATACTTAATTATTCTGATACTATGTGTAGATTCTCTCTTGTTGACCTCACCATATATCTATATGTGTGTGTGTGTGTGTGTGTGTTCGTGTGTATGTGCGCATGCGTGTGTGTGTGTGTGTGTTTTTATCCCTGAAACGGTTACATGGTAAACAACTGATGATCCTAACAAGAGAAATCTCACACATCGTGCAATAACAAAGAATATGTAAAACAGGAGAATAAAACCCTGAAGAAAATAACATAAATTGCATTAACAGATATAGGGAAATAAGTTACCGAAGTGTCACAAAAAAGATTTTAATGTTTACTGCTTAAATCTCTCTCTCTCTCTCTCTCTCTCTCTCTCTATATATATATATATATATATATATATATATATATATATATATATAGAGAGAGAGAGAGAGAGAGAGAGAGAGAGATCAGCTGTCCACGGGTTTATATGGCAGTTATACTGATACTTTGTCCCCAAATGTATTGTTTCCGTCTTCTTTCTTTGATTCTCTAATCCTTAGATTTTTCTTCTCAATTCTTCTTTCAATTTTCACTTTATCCCTCTTTCAGTCAATATTCCTTATTCCCAAATTCCTTCTTCTTCATCATTTTAGTCAGCATCATCAATGATATAATTATCTCCTTCATTTCCAGAATCCTTTATGATACATCGCTAGCGTCTTCTTGCTACTAACATCCATCTCTCAAGGGTTAGCTCCCCTTTTGTCTTCTATAGGACTTCCTGCTGCACCTTAAAATTGCGGTTATTATCATCCAATTGGCATCATTAGTTCATCCTTTTTATTTTTCATTTTACTAGAAAATATTCCTCCATCATCGTCAACATCATAATCATCATCAACATCATCGTCCTCATCATCATTTTCTTCCATCTTCACTACTCTTCAGTGCTGTATTTTGTTCGCCATTATTTCGTCATTACACGCAAACCCACGCGCGATTTTAATCAGAATAACTTTCTTGAAATTCTAACAATTTTGAATAGAATAAACGACTTCTTGTAGAAATTTCATTGGGCGTAACCTTTTTTTTTTTCTATTACACTGTCACTAAGATTTTTTTCTGATAGACTCAAGATACAAAGTTTTAGCAAATCTTCAGATTCTTTTTCTCGCTTTTTCTAAAAAAAAAATTCTATAAGAACGTGATACTCACTCAAACTGCAGAACTGATCTTTGCAAGCATACGTAACATGGATTCTACAAATGTTTTCAAACAAAAATTGACAAGGGTGTTTCCATTACGTAAATGCATAAAAAAGGTTTTAGTGTGAGAGAAATGATAAAAGATTTGGGAAGTCAAACACAATACATTTGGAATCAGAAATAAATCGCTGTCGTTTAACTGATATAAACTTCCGCGACGCATTCAGCTGTTAACTGAATATTTAGTGGTTCATATCCGTCTGACAGCGTCATGTCTTGTTTTTGTTTGTTTTTTTCTTTAATAAGAGTAGCTGTGGTTGAGGATGAATTATCTGGTTGTTGTGTCTATCTAATTATATTGATTGGAAACCTCATCATTTTTCGAGACTGAAAATTATTGTAAAATGTGAGAAATTAAAAAGACTTTTGGAAAGTCAGACACAGAACTAATCTCAGAAAAAAAAGATGTTTTCCAAAAATCAAAAACAGCATTTTTAGAAGGAGTTTAGTGGAGTACTTGTGCCACTTTTCAAGTCTGTTGACAAAACGGTTTGGCCAGGGGCGCTGGAACACTCAAACATACTAACACACAAATACATATGAAAAGGTATAAAACCCTTCACCATCTATGGTGGCTACGTTTATTTAATTAAGAACATCTCAACGTAAAAAAAACAAACTCTGGAACAAGATAGATATCGTCCTGGGAGCTAGATTCGGCCTATGCCTAATACCGGACCACTCTCAGAAGTTTGGGGGAATTTGAGGACTCGAAAAAAAAAAACTGATAGGATTTATTTTTTTCAATAAACCATTCGATGTGGTTTTATTCAACAGGGATCATCGGGTCTCAGAGCTCACTACGATCAATAGAGATCGCTTGCTTAGATTCATTTAGCAAAAACTGTTAAACAGTAATAATTCCTCTCTTTAAAGATATGAGTTTCTGCATTTCTAAGTTAACTTCAGAAAGTTGAATTTATTGTCCCAAACTACTCTGTTGATATTTTGTCTTGAGAGCTTTCATCTAAATTCATAAAGTCATTATTTTTTTTATTGAATAATTAGAGTGACCTAACATCGGCATAATTTAGTAGCAGTAATATCGACACCCTTTAAAACCGATTTTATGAATTTGGGTTGAAGCTCTCAAGAAAAATATCAACATGAATGAAGTATATGGGCAGTAGTTTGAGTCAATGAATTCAAATTCAAGTTACGCACTGTAACACGGCAAAACTTACTTCCGAAGAGGGGGAAATGTTAGTGTGTAAAAATTAGAGATGGGTGCCACTAAGCAAGCGATCACAGAAAATTTTTGAGAACATAAACTTCACAATACTCCCGTTAAGGACCAGTCGACTGGTAGTTTGAATAAATTTACCTTATTGAATGTTCTCAAACTCCCCAAAATTTTGGTTGCTGATATAATGGAATTGGCTGGCTGGAATAACAACTTCCTTTTTTAAAAAAGTTGTAATATCGGCCACTATTTTTCCTTTAATGAGGGACCTTCAGAACCGGAATCATTATTACTACCCCAAAAGTGTGTACACATTATGTCCGTATTCTGATGGATTATTGTGAGACTCTTAAAATCCATATATTGACACAAATTGGGTTTATGCTGATGTGACCAATAAACGCTCGATAGATAGATAGATAGATAGATAGATAGATAGATAGATAGATAGATAGATAGAAATGAAGACGATAATATAAATTGATGGATAGAGAAGAAGAAACTGTAATGGAGCTCAAATAATTGCGTCTGAGTCAGAGACCAAGAAACTGAAGGCACAGAAAATTACAGCTAATGCATCAGTGTTTCAAACAATGGAAAATTTTAAGTACAGTCAGATAATCACGTCAGCGTGCACGCGCAGACAACCCCCACATTCGCAAATAGATTCATTGCATATGATGAATGAGATCGGAGTTTTCGAAATGAGAAGATGTCTTCCATCAAAATCAAATTTTCATGGCCACACGATGCCCTCGTGACACAAACTATTAAAGGGTTTTAGCGGAAATGTCCACGATGCAGGCCATGGCGGATTGTTGTGTGGGAGACGAGAGGTGATCGCAGCGCAGGCAAGTCAGGACAACCGGAAGAGAAGCGGAAGTGACGCACGCATGCGCTCTTCTTGATTTGAGGTGCTTCTCGGAGCGAGCGTTATTAGGTGAACGATGCAGGTAGGGAGACAGGAAGTGCTGGAAGGAAAAGGAGAGAATGGAAAATGGTTAGTGAAGGATCGGGGTGGAGAAAAAAAGGAAGGAAGGAAGAAAGAAAGGAAAAATGAAAAGAAAATATGAGCGAGAGAAGAAGAAAAAGGATGCAGGTGGAAAGAAAGAAAGAAAAAAGAAAGAAAGAGAGTAGGAAAAAAAAAAAGAAAGAAAGAAAGAAAGAAAGAAAAAAAGAAAGAAAGAAAGAACGAAAACTGATGGAGGAGAATGAGGAAAGGAAGTTAGAGAGAGAAGATAGGGTGGAGATGACAAGAATTGAAAGGAGAAATGAAGGACGAAGGTTTCTCAATTGTAAAAGAAATGAGATTTCCAAGGATATTTTCAGTGCCGTGAGCAAAAGTAAGTAAGGAAGAAATTCGTTCAAAGAATGAAACAAGAAAAAAAACAACAAAAAATAAACATAGAATATAGAAAAAATTGAAAGAGAGGAAGAAAAGGAGGAACAAAGAAAAAGGGAAGGCGGATAATGAAAGATGAGGTGAGCTAGAGAAGAAAAAAAGGATGTAGAAAGGAAGAAAGAAAGAAAGAAAGAAAGAAAGAAAGAAAGAAAGAAAGAAAGAAAGGGGCGAAGGAAGGAAAAATGAAAGAAAATGAAGGATGAACAGAGGGGGCAAGTGAAAGGAGAAGGAAAAAGCTAGAGAGAAAGAAAAATAGAAAGTGAATAAGAAAGAAAGGAGATGGTGAAAAATAAAAGTGAAAGGATGAAGATGGAAAGAAAGAAAGACAGGAAGAAAGAAAGAACGAATCTAGAAACTAAATGGTAAATTTTCTTAAAACGCTAAAGAAAAAAAGTAACTCTGAAATATCTTTTTGTTTTACGAACGAAAGAAAGTAAGGAAAAATGGAAGAAGAAAGAACGAAAAATGAAAGGAAGAAAGTAGGAAAGAAAATAAAGAAAAACAACAAAGAAGTGAAACAAAAAAAGACAGATCTGGTTAGTCACTTAATAGAAACAGTCAAGCGACCAATGTCTTCTGGCAACATACCCTATTGGGGTTATCAATTGAAAAAAATGGAAAAAGGGATGATCAATGAATTAGTTACTCCTCTCACATTTTCAAATCGGTAGAAAAAAGTCTCGTTTAAAAAAAAGAGGCGGGCACTAAGTAAGGGATCAATTTAACATAAGCGTACATTGCAAATTGACACCTCACAAATACCCTCGCAAAAAACTTCTTCGGTATAGGAATTAAAGGGTTAAAACAAAAATACATTTTTTTTATATATAATAAAGAGTGGATGTTTGAATCTCAAGGCTTCTGGCTTCATTGGCGAGGGTTGTATACGTGATGCACATATACAAAACCAGCTAGCCAGTCGGACCAACTCGAAAACCAAAGAAACCTTTGTTGACAATATTATTGGCAGTTTCTAAAGAAGAAAATTGAAGTAAGAATAACAGTCTAAAGGAAAGACCGAAGAAATAAAGAAATAATCTACAGCAGTAAAGAAGAATAACAAAAATAGTGAAACGAAGAAAAAATCTAGGAAATAAAGCTAAGGAAAGAAAGATTGAAGGAAGGATAAAAAAAAAAATAGGAAGAAATGAAAGGAAGAAAAGGAAAGGAAAACAACGAAAAAATAAATGTGAAAATACTCTGGAATATTGAGATCCAGGAAAGACCATCTCATTCAATAATGAGGGCTAGACCTTAATGATATGAACTAAGAGATTTAGTCAAATTGTGTTTTTTTAATTGTCAAGCTGACCACAAGAGGAAAATGAAGGAACACTTTTGAAAAATGCAAAATTCATCGCTTGGTGGCGGATAAATTTGTGGAGTATTAGTAGAAGTGTCATGCCCATCACAACAGACACATCTTCCATTTTCAAGTTCGTGAAAGGAAAAAAGTTTATTCCATTTATGGTGAAAAGAGGTTTTCCCTTCATACCCCAATTTTCCTTTACTTTTGACACATTAAAAGGGAAAAGCCTTCCTCAACTTCTGACCCCATAAAAGGGGGATACATTTCTCTTACACTTTTGACTATTTAAAAGCGAAAAGTTTCTTTTGACTTTTGAAAGTTTTCAAAGTTTACCTTCATTTTGGAACCCTTAAAAGGGGAAAAGGTTGGTGCAATCGTCAAAACGGTCTTGTGATTGCACTACTCAGTGTCACTCCAAATAACCGAATCTCTCTCTCTCTCTCTCTCTCTCTCTCTCTCTCTCTCTCTCTATATATATATATATATATATATATATATATATATATATATATATATATATAACTCACGTTGCAGAGGCATTCTTCAGTGTTCATTCTCGTATACTTCTTGGATTAACCTGTGCCATTCATAATGAAGGTAAGCTTCAACGTCAAGCTTGGAATCTATGAAAAAGTTCCAGCTTTATTAATATAAACGTTTTTGAAATCCTTGAAACAGTTTCATGGTAAACAACTGATGATCCCAAAAAGAGAAATCTCACTCATCGTGCAATAACAACAGAAAATATGTAAAACAGAGGGAAAAACACTGAAGAAAATAATATAAATTGCATTGATAAATATTGGGGAATAAGTGAATGAAGTGATATACATATATATACATATACGTATATAATTTAATGATTTGGCAATTTTGAAATTATGTATTTCGCTTTTGGCAGCGTCTTCAGATTGGATTTAAATGTTTGTTTGTTTGTTTGTTTTTCAATATATGTTGTCCATCATCGTTATGGGTGACCGGTGTTATTCGGTGTTCATCCAAGGATACTTCAAATATTTCAGTTTCGATCATTTGGAATTTTGGCTCGTGTCCATCAACTTCGATGGTAATTTTTTTAGAATATCATTTTTCCCACGTTGATGATACGTGGATTTTTCCCGGGACAACTTCAGCCTTTAAACCTTTGTTTTGCATGCTATGGTTCACCGAGTTGGCATAAATAGGAGCAAAGCCCCCATGCGTTTTTACCCCCCCCCCCTCTCTTTCAGGTAATGCTCTCTATCAGCTTCATTAATTTTGGTCTCTATCTTTCCATTATATTTATGCAGAAGTCACTCTTACCGCCACCCTCCCCCTCTCCTTCTTTCCCTCCTCTCTTTCAGATTAATAGATCAGATTCCCAGCGCCATCTTTTACATAATATTGAGGTATTCTCAAAAACAGCTTTGGAGGGTACTCATTCCAGTAAAATGCGTGCCAGCACAAATTTTCTTGTTTGTATTGTCCTACAAAAGAAAATCAGGCAAAACCGTGAAAGACAAATGTTATTTAGGTTTAGAACAGAGCCAAACGTCAACGTACGATTTTGAAGCCGTCAATGACTCCATTGGGAGAAAAGGATTCAAAATGCACGTGTGTACACCTTTTAGATAAGTACACACCCAATATTCCATTAATAAACACACATACCTTTCATTTGAGACACATTTCGTGTTGTTCTACCGCCCAACTAACAAGCTGGGTCACATCTGTGTCCGGTCGGGTGGATTGACAATCCAATCTAATAATACGTTTTTTTAATATCATCGACAGACATTTGAATCTTGGCAGTCTTTAAGCGATTGTACGGTCAATCTTCGTACTTCACATGAAGAAATAACTGTAGCAGTACAAGAACTATTATAAAAAAATATATCGAAAATTATTTTAAAACAAAATAGACCCTTTATCGAAAATTATCGAAATTCTCCAAAACAAAATTTGGGCATTGTCGGTCTAAGATGGCAATAGAGACCACAAAAAAATCGTTTTTAGATGGAGTCTAGTGGTGTAATCATGCAAACCTTCAAGGTTTAGGCCTCCAAAATGTGACCTGGAGCGCCTGCAGAAACACGCACAAACGTAAACATTGACACTCAAAAAAAGGAGAGTTTGTAGCCCACTTGGGTACAGATCCTGCAATTTTCCCCCGTTTCTGGTTGCAGGGGGAGAAGTGATTGGTTCACACCTTTCGCAAAGGCATAAGTGCTTGAACTTGGATCGTCGATTCTACTGTCCGAGGCGTTACCAACTACGCCGATCGTATCAATTAGCATTTAGTTACATTATAAATAGACTTCCTCTGAAACCTTACCACGTTTCCTCCTCAAAACATCTTGCTTTGAAAACTTTCCCTAGGTCCATTGAGAAAGCACGCCGGATTTTCCAACTATTTCTTCTGATGATAAAAACTTTATCTACCTTCATTCATTTCCATTCCGATTTTATAGAATCCGAATTATTGCTCTGTAACCGAGCTCTCACGCGGAGCATGGGATCAGCGAGCCTTGTTCACTAACGCCCCTGGGAATGGCATGTATCCAACTTTCCCACCTGTCAATGCGTCAAGACATGGTGAAGTCCGTACCCCCCCCCCCCCACACACACACACTCACCATATATCCAACTCATACTTGGGGAAGGGAGGCTTCTGCCTAGCAATGCAGATTTAGGAGGCTAGCAATAAAAAGGCGTAAATACGTCCGTGTGGAATTGGCTTAACAGGAAAAGGAGAATAGAATCGGGGAAGAGAGTTCAAATTTAATTTCGTATCCACTTCACACAAATGCCCTTGGGAAAAGCATGAATACACCTTTCTTAATCGACCTGCTAATGGGCATCTGCTGCCACTTTTCCGACGGGAAGAGCAAGAACATATCTTCAGAATGTCCCTGAGCGGCAACTTTTTTACCAGTGGATGATAACGGTCTTTTTATTTTGGAACATTGAGCTGGGGTTACATAAAACAATTGCACTGCTCCATTATCCTTTATTGACTTATTGAAAGTGATTCCGAAAACTTCGAAAACTCACAGACCAGTTCTATAAAGGAAATGTGCTGGCGGAACCCAATTTTCAGCAATTATTTTGTTTATATTGTTTATTAATGATCTACAATAAGATGCAGTTTTGACCTTTAAAAATCATATTCATTCTTAATAGATTAGATTTATTTGTATTCTAATATATGATACTGGTTTGTGTAAAATAATCATGTTTTACAATGACTGCGCAAAGAATGATGCTGCTTCTCTCTCACAAGATTCACAATGTCAGGTTTTTGGGGGTAAAACACTGCTGCTGGACCCGAGGATTGACTGACTGACCACTAGCAGTCCGTGGACCTCAGTTGCAAAACCACTGGTCTAAAAGGTTCCAAATTTAAACCTCATCGCCCTCGATGAGAAGGCTTGATCCGGAGAGGCGGGTAATGCCTCGTTCGACCCCCTTCTCCTCCAGCAGACACCCATAGATCAGGTCAATCAAGGACTACTTCTTGCTGCTGATACCACGTAACCCAGTTCAACGCGTTGCATCTTTTTAAGAAAAGAGACGGGATCTGGTAAGTGAAGCCCCTGACCATCTAGCAATCGGAGAAATGCCATGAAGAGTCCAGCGAGTCTCTTGGCAGCATGCTATATTGGGGATGATCAATCAAAAATTGGAAAAAGGATTGATCAATGAATCAGTTACTCTCCTTGCCTTTTGTTTAGGTAGTGTTCACTAAAAAGTCAGAATTTTCAAGCAGGCGCAAACCAAGGTACCAATTTAGCATAAACCTACGTTACAAATTAGACTCCCCTAAAAATAGTAGAGAGGAGGTCAAAAAATGGAGTAAAAGTTCAAATTTCCAGTCCTCTAGCTCCATTGGAGCGGCCTGTACGCATGATATATAAAAAGCCAACAAGACCAACTTGAAAACTTGGATAAACCTATGTTGACAGTTTTGATGAGAGTTTTGGTCGGCCGTTTCTGATATCCTTTGCCCACGGAGGTCTGACACAAAGAATAGATTTGAAAGAGTTTTTTAGGCTTTCAAGACTGACAAGTGCAGAGTTCAACCTGATCTGGCTTCCGTTACACATCAGAGACAAGGTATGGAAATTAAGGTCTAACAAGGAAAGGAAAGGAAAACGCCCGAATCCAACGTTATAAACGTTGCTACCATTAGAGAAAAAAACATCTGTTTATTACTATCACATTCGTTTTATACAGAAGAAGAAAGACGTTGAATGGATCGGCTGGAACGTCGTGCTTAACAATACAAACATCAAGATCAAACAACAAGGAGGATTATCCGAATAAAAAAGAAAATTCCTTGAATTTAATGACCCTTCCGAAACTACAGAATGAAAAGTTTCATCCACACACTCCGGGAGACATCAAACTGCCTCCAAACGATCAGTCTATATTAGTGACTGTGAGATAAACAGGGTTACTACTACTACTACTACTACTACTACTACTACAACTACGACGACGGCGACAGCAATTGCTTTCGACGGGGCCGCCCTGGCTATTGCGACAAAAGTGGAGGGGTGGTTACAATAGGTGTCAAAGAGAGAGAGAGAGAGAGAGGTTGCAACGTGAGAAACTTTGTTCGGATAGACGAAATAAATGAATGAATGACTGAATGGAGCTTTTTCATAAAGAGAGGCTGTCGTTGTTGTTGTTGTTATTGGTTGTCACGTGACGCTGTTTGTTTACGTTCGTGCCTAATTAGGCGAAAAGAGATAATGCCAGTCTCTGA
Source organism: Thysanoteuthis rhombus (assembly GCA_963457665.1). Classification (NCBI taxonomy): domain Eukaryota; kingdom Metazoa; phylum Mollusca; class Cephalopoda; order Oegopsida; family Thysanoteuthidae; genus Thysanoteuthis; species Thysanoteuthis major. Next base: position 53,830,293 of record OY735213.1, read on the forward strand.
TGTCGCTGACGAGTCAAAAGGTGAATAGGAGTAGAATAAGGGTGCTACCGATTTGGGGGCAGGGAGATATACAAATAGGGGTAATAAAAAGCTAAGGTGTTGGTTAGGTGGTACACGTATGAAAAGAAAAAAAAAGTTATTCCTGGGTATTGCAGTCTCTAGGAGAGCAAGTCCCCGTTGGAGAACACTATTGAAGAATCGTGATTTCAGTGAACAAAAATAAAGGTATGATTTTATATAAAAATGAAGAAGTGGACACAAAGTAAGGGATCAATTTGGCAAAAAAGTCTAATTGTTCACTGAAGCCCCCCTTTCAAAAAAGTATTTGAGGGAAATTAGGGGAAAAAATTGTGAACATAATAAGGAGTAAATGTTTGACTTTTCAGCTCCATTGATGTGGCCTATATGTATGACACATAGCCAGCCGGTCAAACCAACATAAAAACGGTAGAAACCTATTTTGAGTACTATATATGTGTGTATATATATGTGTGTGTGTGTATATATATATATATATATATATATATATATATATATGTGTGTGTGTGTGTGTTTGTATGTATAAATATAATTATTATTAAGAAATGGATATCAAACACAACGATAATAAATTGCTTCATATTATATTGAAACTCTTATTTGAAATGATCTTCAGTCATTACACGGTTATTGAATCGCATTGTCAGGATAACGTAAATAGAATAAACGATAAGAGAAAATGGGACTGCGTCAGGAATCGAACCTGCCAACGATATGGCAGCCGCTTCAACGTAACGGTTTACATCTACTGAAATGGTTTCTTTCAACGCAACAATTATGTTAAAAAATGGATATATGATCCCACAGATTGATTATAGGCTACCTTATATTATATAGAAGCTGTTGTTTGATAAGTTTTTCAATATGATATAACGAATAGAGCAGATACAGTTCGTGAATGAGCAAAAATGGGAATTTGGTGTTGAAAGCAGTTATTTGGGCCTTTGCATAACCGGCAGCTGTTCAGCTCATTGATAAGATCAACACTTGGTTTGAAGCAACTCCCTTCTCAGTTGCAGGTTCGATTCCTGCAGCAGCCCTTTTTCCTTGATTGTTCATTCTATTTACATTGTCTGGACCAAGTGATACTTTAACCGTGTAATGGCGTGAGTTCATTTCAAATGAGAGTTTCAATATAATATAACACAATTTGATATTATACATATATTTGTATTGTGGAAGTGAAGTGATCCATTAGAATGTAGGTGAAAATGACAATTGGAAGATGAAGAGAAAAACTCAAGAGATAGGTGTCACATCTCAATTTCGTTCATTATTTCGTGGGTGCACTTCGATGCATTTCGACAAGAGCCAGCTATCTTTTTCAGTGAAATTTTTAATCAAAATTTGCTGTCTACTTGTTTAATGCTGAAGAAGGACCACTGCAAATATCCTTTGAAAAATATGGCTTGCCCTCGTCGAAACGCATTGAATTACGCCCAAGGAATAATAATAATAATAATAAAATGTAAGATGTAACACCAATCTCTTGAGTTTTTCTCTTCACCTTCTATCGGTCAATTTCACCTACAATCACACACATATATGTATATATATATACACTCACATATATAGTCTAGAAATCTTTACTGCTTCATATATGTGTCATAAGTATTTGAGCAAGCATCCATTTCGCTTCCAACTAGTTGGTTTTGAGGGTTAAAAACAGGAAATTTACACGAGAAGAACCAAACGAATGTCTAGTTCATGCTCTATTGTGGGGTTGATGATAGCGTTGTCTATATTTATGATAACTTGCAATAAACAGTATATATACTACAATTTAAACAGCTCTTGTTAGAATGTTCTGTTGGAAAAGAATACATGGAAGACTATATATTTGGAGCTGATCGGTACATTGTAGTTTGGGCAACTTGGTACGCTATAATTGTATGCAATTGAGTCAGAGGAAAAACAAAAAAAAATCTACAAAACAACAAAATAAACTCCAAACAAATTGTTAGTGTTGGCATTCTTTTCTCATTGTTTATTTTCCCGTCTTCCATTACAAAGTATCATTGAGGTCCACTCAGGTATGATTCCACTTGTCGTATGAGGTTGTCATTATATTCCTTAAATCTTTCAAATTCATTTTTCCGCCTAAAATTTTATATTTCTCAATTATAGTAATAGATTCATCACATCTGTGCCTACTACCAAGAGAAATAATATGTCCAGTCAGATTGTACCAATTATCCCCTAATTGGTGGGGTTGGATTTGTACACTTCCCCCCCCCCCCAATGTTTAAATGATGATATGATAAACTTGAAAAATGTTCCAAATCTTTTTTTTTTCCATTGTAACTTTTGGTCATAATTCCGTTTTAATGAATTGGTTTTTCAGGAAGTTATAGCCGTCTGAGTGGAAATATACCTACTAACGAGCTTCTGTCTACTGTCTTCTCTCTCTCTCTCTCTCTCTCTCTCTCTATATATATATATATATATATATATATATATATATATATATATATAACTCTCTCTTTCTCTCTCTATATATATAAAATACACACACTCTCTCTCTATATATATATATAAAACACACACAGACACTCTCTCTCTCTCTCTCTCTATATATATATATATATGTATATATATATATATATATATATATATATATATGCATATATATATATATCTATGAGTATGTTTGTATGTGTGTCTGAGTATATGTATATGCGTTTTCTGTTCTCATATTTATTTGCACCTTCGTCCGAAATTCCTAATGTTTTTGTCTAACTTCTGAGCAGGTCGGCCAGTAAATGTGTGCGTGTGTCTCCTTGTCTTATCTCGGATTCAAAGCTCTTTTGAATAATTTATTCTGAATGATGAATTTGATCCGATCACGAGGCCATCCTGGGCCTTTTCTCGTGCATTTTTAAAAAGGAAAAATATCTTTCTTCTGTCTTGTTCTTCCCTTTTCAGACATTTTGTTTTTACCTTTTTTCTTCTTTTTTAGAATGAGCAGAGATTTGTGAAAAAATCCCCCCTGTCTGTCTTTCCCTTGACAGACAATATGGCGGGATTAAAACAAAGGCCATCTGTGAGTCAGTAAATGTAGGATTGTTTAGGGATTTTTGTTTTAAGAGCTGAATGGAGTATAATGACAAAAAATGTTTCTATCAGAAGAGACAAAAATAAACAAGTGAATCTTAATCAAACTGACAAGGAAATGTTAAATCTATAATTTGGAATGATCGTCTGCTTGTGCATTATTTACAATGAAGAAGAAGAAGAAGAAGAAGAAGAAGAAGAAGAAGAAGAAGAAGAAGAAGAAGAAGAAGACATGAGATACAGAAATGAAACGTTTGGGGAAACTGAAGGGGAATGAAGCGAGGGAAAGGAAAATGGAAGATGATAATAAATTGAACAAAGAAAAACGAAAGAAAAAGACTTATCTGTAACATAAAAAAGAAATGACAGTAAATAGCTCGAATAGACAAACAAAAGAATTAGAATTATTATTTGTTTTTCAAAGTTCAACTTGCAGAAAAATATGGAGAGACGTCACAACGAAAGGACGAAGAAAAAAAGCGGTTCCGACGGAACATTCAAGAATATATCAGATAGAGAAACAGAATGGAAGTCATCTGCGCATGCGTATTGACTCTGTTCATTTTTTGCCTGCCGACATTTCGCCGACGTCGATTTTATTGTTGTTCGTTAATTTTCTGTCCTTGGTAGAATCAATATCTATTTTTTTTTTAACTTACACTCATCCTCTGGCTTTAATGTTGTCTTTTGATTTTGTTTTGTTTCGTTTCAATGTGAAAATTCCAGCAGACAGACATAATTCTTCCACGACGTTGTTTTTTCCAGATTTCTCAATATTTCGAGATAAACATTGGAGAAAGAAAAAATGAATCATTTCAAAAAAAATAATGAATGAAATGAAAAATAGATAAAATGAAATTTATGAATAAATAAGTGATATTTCTTTGATCTTGCTCAGGTTCTCCCATCTTCCAAAACGAGAGATTGTGGATAGAATATTAGTAGTATCGTACATGGGCGCCTGCTGACACTGTTCCGGATATTGGGGGGGGGGATATAATCCCAGGGTGGGGGCAAAATACATATTCGGAATATATAAACCTATTACCATCAAATTATAATACAACTGACGTACGATTCATAGTAGAAACAAAACTAAGGTGATCGTTGATTGAAAACAAAAGTGGTTTGAGACTTACGTTTCTGTAGACTAAAATGCGTGTAGACTGAAGTGATTTTTTGACTGAAGAGAATGAAGACAAAACTGATTTTAGACTAAAGTGTTTGTGGACCAAACTGATTTTAGACCAAAGTGTATATAGAATAAACTGGTTTTAGACTGAAGTTTATGTAGATCAAAGATCAAACTGATTTTAGACAAAAGTATAACTAAACTAAACTGATTTTAGACTAACGTGCCTGTAGACTAAACTGATTTTTGACTGAAGTGCCCGTTAAGTAAAGAGTCTTTTGACTAAATACTTATTGATAATTGCTAAAGTGATGTAAATTGTAACCTGCGAGGACCTAACTCCACATTATTATTCACTGGATGCAATATCTCCAAACTACATTCATTATTCAAATTATTTGAACGCATTTTCAGTGGCAACACGCTTAATAGAAAGGAAGTGACCCATTCAGTAGTATCGTTATTCATTTCGTTCTGATTCCTAGACGTTAATTAATATTTTCGCTACTTTGCATGTTACACGCATAAAAAAGCGTAGACACCGAAGGTGTTGAAATTGAAATTTACTGCAGCAAAACCGAGACTTTTCTTTTCAATAAATGGGTGCGTTTCATGATTGATTAAGAGTTATTGATTTCCTTCCGCCCTCGAGCGTGGAATCCAAAATTAATAATCGTAGCTATAATTCCCTCTAAAGCTGTGCACGCATAGGCACACGTATTGTAACCAGCGAACAAAGGAAGCTAATGTGCGCACAAAAGATTTAAAATTCTGTTGATAGCTCACTGAGTATTTATTGAAAAATATTGATTCCCTGTGTCGAATTCAAAAGTGCGCACATATTTTTGTCACAAGAAAAAAAATTACATAGCATGAGATTCTTGATCTCATTGACTATTAAAAATCAGAGGGGACATTGGTAGTTGACTGGCAAACAGAAATCTGTCCCCTGAGGCACCCCACCCTCATTGCACCAAAGCGGGGAGGAAGGTCAGGAGCACAACCTAAAGTCTGCCACAAAACAGAGCTAACTATATATTTTGGCAACAATCCTCATAAAACCTGATCTATCGGAATTAGCATCTGTGCAAAAAAATATTATCTGGCAATAACGCTTGTTTATAGCCCTCACCTTCCGTGCACAATTTTCACTCCATAACAACTCGTATATAAGTCGACTGCTAATTTTCGGCTAATGGCTGACTCTTGACCTGATACTTTTCACTAAGTTTCCTCAAACAAGGGGAGATAACTGGTCATTACTCTAACATAATTTTTGTCATTCACAACGCATTTATTTTCTTTGTTATCAACAAGCCAGCTACACTACTAATGTGTCTCTGAATGTATGAATGTATGCATGAATGTATGTATGTGTGTATAATAGTTCTCCGCTTATTCCCTAATTGGGGGGGGGGGTCGCAGGGTTAGGTGCACGTGGGAAATTGTTTGTAAAATCCTCTTCTAGCTTGCCAGGTCTGTTGAAGCTTTCACCACTTCATATCCCCAAATCTAGGTACTGGCCAGGTTTGACGTTGCTTAACGCCGGTGATGTCATGAGAACTGGTATATCGAACGAGATTTGGCCGTAAACTATAGATCCTTCTAAGCTACGTTCATGTGTGCACGCACATACATTTTGCAACCAGCGCACAAAGGAGATGTGTGCACAAAAGATTTCAGATTCTATATATAGGTTACTGAGTTCTATATGAAGAAAAAAGATCATTTCAAACGTCGATTTTTTTTTAAAAAACACTTGCATATCATGAGATGTTTGCGCCTCTGACAACCAAAAATTAGAGGTATCATTGACTGTAACCCTTTAGCCCTGAGGGGAGGTTTCTCAATCCCAGTCCTCGTACTGAGTGCATGGCGGAAAGGTATTGAGTACCATTTCAAATATCTTTGGTGTGACTTGGCAGTGGATTGAACCACGACCTACCGAAGCAGTGTATTGATTTTCGTTCGTCTACACACACGGACGCACACGTTCAAGTTTACATAAGTAAACTTGATAAATTGTCTGCGTAGACAACCTGTCTATGGCCAGAATTGACCTTCACCGTACTTATGACGCACAGGCCATTTGTCGACTGAATACTTCCGCTAACGGCATCGATTCTCTAATTTATTTTCTCCCTTGGAAGAAATGGTCAAACACTTACCGGTCAATGGTCGAACGGAATATTCGAATGATTTCCGCTTACTCTGACCGGCTTTAGAAGGAATATTTTGACGCCGAAGATATTGCCTAATCAACTTTGAAGGGCAGAGCCATTGGGATTTCGCAGACCAATAATGCACGCTGAGAATCGAAATGCTGACATGGCAACATTAATCGAAAGAGAACAGAACAAATACGTCAAGAGTATTGGAAAGGAAGTCAGAGGATGTCTGAACTAGATAGAAAAGTCAAGGCATAAATATGCTTTAATGGCTAACGTCTAACGTAAAGACACTAGTTACCGTATATGCCGGTGTATAAGTCGACCTTTTAAGCATCAAGTATTTTTCCCAATGGATCATATCAGTCTTTATAGACCAATGTTTCTCAATCTTTTCCAACCGCAACCCCCGCTATGGCATCTAGCTTACATGTGAACGTCTCCTTTTGTTTATATATGAAAAGCACCCTGTGCAGATTTTTCGAGACATTCAGTAGCTTTTAAAGGAAAATGTTATAGTCATAAATTTCTATGCACATACTAGAAAACAACAGTCATTTGTAAATAAGAAACATAGATGGTTATGGAATCTCACAACGCCCCCTCTCTAGAAGCTGATTCCCTTAAGGTCACCTCAACGCCTTAACGAAGTAAACCAACGCCCTAAGGGATGCTGTGCAGACTGAGAGTACTACTGGTTTAGATCCTATGAACTCGATACTCTGATGGACACCCTGCTATTGAATATTGGAGGGTCGACGTATCCGACGAATATTGGACTAAACTTGAATTAACGCCTGAGTTTGTTTTTTTTTTTATGGGGTGGGCATCAACTTAAAGGCTGGCATATACAGAATATTAATCTGGAGTACATATATGTAATTACTCTATTACTTCCACGATGATGGGTTCAGATAGGTGTAATAAAGAGGAAGAGTAGACAAAAACAAAAAAGAAAAAAATTAGTAGTAAAAATAAAGGTCGTGGACTATTCGACCGAGAAAGCGGTCATAAAGAGTAAAAATAAGATAAAACAATGTAGACCGGACTAAACGGCGCTACCCCTGGCTATGGGAAGTGAGCTCGAATCCCACCTCAGGCTTATCATTTTGTTTTTCAATCAACGCTATTTGTTCACTGTTGGAGAGTAATCAGCCTAAACAAAAAGTAAATAATAAATAAAATCTAGATGAATGTAAAAAGTTGTCAGAAAATTTCAAAATGATAACGATTCATAATATTTCATCCAATAAAATTTAAAAAAAACAACAAAAAAAACGGGAATATGTATTAAATACTGTAACTACTAGAATATAAACCGACATACCTACGATCAGATTGAAGGATTAGTTTAAGGATGCTATTCGAACTTCTGTGTTCAGTTGTAGTCTCTATAGTTTGATTGGCAAAAAAAGCTGGGCTAAACAGCGCTTCCCATCGCTTTGAGTATGTGGGTTCGAATCAAACCAGAGGCGTATTCTTCATTTTCCGATCAACGCTAGTTAGTTACTCATTACCGGAGGGTGATCGGCCATGTCGGGCGATATCCAAGAACATGGGATACGAGCACAAATCTGGTCTTATGCCACTTCTTTGTTTACAACCTGTGCATTTAAAGAGCAGGTCTGGTTAGTCACTCAATAGAAACCGTCAAGTAACCAACATCTTTCGGCAGCATGTATTGATGGGGGTAATCAATTAGAAAAATTGGAAAAGGGGCTGATCAACGGATAAGTTACTTCCCTCGCCATTTCTTAGGCAGTTAAAGAGCCTGAATTTTAAAAGGTCAAACAAACCAAGGGATCAATTTAGCATAAAGTTACATAGCAAACTGAACAAACCCCTGAGTTAGCATTGGGTGTTGGGGGAAGAAAAAAGATCTTTTTTCTTTTCTAGACATATGTACATAGCCAGCCTGACCAACTTGAAAAGCGAAGGAAACCTGTGTTTTGATTGATAGTTACTAATTACAATCAAGATGAAAGAAAAAAAGAGTAATTGATAATGACGATTCTATCATGAACCGTGGAACTATTCCAACAAAAAGCACAAGATAGGCTTGCTGCAGCCGCAAGTGAATGATAAACTTACTAACAAATGCTTCCCAGACTGCAACGCTAATTATTGCTCCTAGGACGGTATTCTCCTGACAATATATATATATGTAGATACACTAATTTGTCTTGTGTGCCCACCCGACGGGAGAAAGTTTGCGATGAACTGAGGCGATGCGCAAGACAATTACTTAGCGCTCGGTTGCCGACTTGTTAACTGTGCTCACGACATTCGTGTGTACAAGAGCGAAACGATGATGATTTTCAGCGAACGCCAGAACATCGCTTCAGCTACTTCCCATCCCCGAACGCTACCGGTTCCTTAAGGCAACCATCCAAACATCCTCGTGGCAACCATGCATAACAGCCTACCACGGCATGAGACTATCTTTACCACTTTGTACTGATGTTCTTTCCCCCTTTCTTTCTCTCTCTCTCTCTCTCTCTCTCTTGTTTATCTGTTCCTGTCCACCCCTTTAGGACCGTGGGCGTCCGCTTTGGTTGTGCATTTGACCCATTCCCCAGTATCAGGCCATAACACCAAGCACGAAGAAGTTTGAAAGTTGGAACGTCAGAGTCAAAGAATAATGGTGCAGTTCAATAGTTTTATGTAACCCTAACTTAATTTTCCGGATGTTCCAATAAAAGAACTTATCAGTTTCTTCGTAATTCTAAATACTTAGCGTTTGCGCTCACAGAGTATGATATTGCGTGAAATTATTCATTTGAAAGAATCGAACATTTCAATATTGTTTATCTTAGAATTACTACCTCGACAAAGCCGAAATACGACACTTGTTGTTATGATAAATTTGATATAAATACTACTATTTTCCTTATTGTCGACTTGAGATTATTGTCGGATATCGTATCCATACACTCATCATACAAAAAAAAAGATTGTATTATTAGTCACCGGTAACTGGGTTGCCATTAAGATGTATTCCGAATATATCCTATTGCTGCCCCCCGCCTCGAAGTATATCTTTTGCCCCCACCCCTGGAGAGGTAGCAGCGGACGCCTATGCATCTGATTTCAATCTCTCCCCCTCTCTGTCTCTGTCTGTCTGTCTGTCTGTCTGTCTGTCTGTCTGTCTCTCTCTCTCTCTCTCTGCCTGTCTCTATTTGTCTTTGTATACTTCAATACCTTTTGTTTCTTCATTTTTTCAGTTATTTTTGTTAAAATACATTGATATAAATAAATAGATATTTACTGGACTCAACTACCTGGCACAGGGCCACAGGTTTGGGGCATTACTAAAGATACAACTAGCTTTGATCTTGCGGGATTGGATTACTAACCATCGATCTAATACCTCAAAGCAACACGAAATAGATGGAAACCAACTCAAGAGTTGACGAAAATAACAAGCAACACTTGAAAAGGAAATTGAAATACAACGAGGTTGCCAAAAGGCTGTGTTGTTGCCGAAAAGCCGTGTTGTTGCCGAAAAGCCGGATTACATTGTTCACAGGCGTGCTGTGATGGCCAGATATGTCAGAATATTCATCCAATTATTACACCGCAAAGTTGGTGAGAGTTAATGGCCTTTCTCAAGTTTTAACTTGAGAATGCCCCTTAAACTCTAATCTAATGTATTTTATCAAATTGCTTTTTTTCTCAACCGTATTTGTATATCAAAATCACCATGTTGTCTTTTTCTGATTAAAAAAAATATTATTACACCTGGTGATCATTTTGGGAGCTGTATTTGGTTTTGGAGACTAATCCTGAATATGACCCCAATAGATTGAAATCGATTGCCCAACCATTGAAACGTAGTCAATATTTTATTTGTTTTTGTTGCAAAGTTATGGCTTTATTCGTTATATTGCGCAGAAATGGCAGAAATCTTGGCTGCCATGTTGTATTTGTGACCCTATTTTGCAAAAATATCACATCGGGTGGGTTTTTATCATTTTTCTAACATCTAAAATATAGAAATAGTCCCTATAACGATTTTCATATCAGGTCTTGTTGCAATTTTATGAATATTTCAATATTTTGTCAGCATACGGCAGCCATGTTGGATTTCTTGAGAAGCTCTATTGCGATTCCAGGGAATTTTTTGGTATAGTGTTTCTGGTATCATATTGCACCTATCCTGCAAAAATCAGCTTGTTAAAATTAATTTTTATGTTTGGACCTAATGCTCCCTGACCAAATATTTGGCGCGCATTGCCGTCAGCAAATCTCAATTTGTTCAGTGAATATCTCAAGAGGCTCCCCTGGGATTTTTAGTATGTTATTCTATACATCATTAACTATCATTGACGAAAAAAATCAGCTTGTTAGAATGAATTTTAATGTTTGGACTTAATGCTTCTGGACGATAAAATCATGACTTTTTAGGGGGAATTATTTGTTTTGGGGGTGGAGATAAATGATTGACCGGAATTGGACAAAGAAGGAAAGAAAGATCAAATGAATTAAAGGTGGGTCGAAGAAAGAAGAAAAAAGGGGAAAAAAGAAAAAAGGCAAGAGAGAAAGAAAAAAAGGAAGAAGGATAAGAAAAAATAAATGAAATAATTTTGATTATAAGTAGAAGTCAAAGCAAGGACGAAAGAAAGAGAGAGAAAGAAAGAAGGAAAAAACAGGTCGGGTCAGTGACTCAATAGAGACTGTCACGGGTTGGGGATGATCAATTAAAAGATTGAAAAGCGGGTGATCAATGAATAAGTAACAGCATGAATTTTCAAAAATCAAGCGTGACACAAACAAGATAAAGCAAAATAGCATAAACTTACATCACAAATTTACCCCCCACAAAAAATATGTCTAGAGGGAAAATTAAAAACAAAACAAATCAAATTTTCCGCCTTCTAGCTCCATTGCTGAGGTCTGCCTGCATTAGATAGTCCGCAGAACCAGCTTAAATTGAAGAAACCAATGTTGATTGTTTTGGAGACAGTCTTGGTCGATGATAAAAAATTGTATTAGTAGAAGTCAAGGAAAGAAAAAGAAAGAACGAAAGAAAGAATAAGTAAATGAAACGAATGCAATTACTATTGGAAGACGAGAAAAGAAAGAAAGGAAGGAAAGAAGAAAGGAAGAATGAAAGAAGCAATAAATAAACGAATGAAATAATTGTATTAGTTGAAGTCAAAGGAAGAAATAGAAATATAGAAAGAACGAAAGGGAGAACAAGTGAATGAAATGATTGCAATTACAGTCGAAGAAAGAATAAAAGAAAGAAAGATAGAGAGGGTGAGAAAATAAAGAAGGAGAGAAAGAAAATGGCTGAAATTAACGGTAGAAGTTAAAGAAAAAAGAAGAAAACACACCAGCGAAAATGAGAAAGGGAAAAAGAGAGACATTATAAGAATCATTTAAATATGTTACCGTTTAGCAAAGATCAAAGACTTCATGGCAAATTTACTTAACCGTTTGTAGTCTCCCCACTTTCTAATCTTATTTGGTATTTCAACATTTTCACAGTATATTTTAAAACTTCTTTAAAGCTCCCTCTTTTTATGTCTCGGTGTGTCTTCAACGTTTTTCCCTCTAGAAACCGACATCAACTTTGAATCATTTATTTTTTACGATTTTGATCACATTTCTAGTGTTATTCTCAGCACGTCGAGTCATTGGAGACTGCTTCAAGTTCCATGCGGAAAGTGACGCGCGTTTTTTTGTTGTCGTTTTAATCCGATTTAAACTTTCTACGTTTGCTGCTAAGTAGTTATTTCTGTTACAAACACAATAAACGCGCGAAAATATCGCAAGAATAAAAACATATTCTCTTTTACTTACCATAATTATGACACTTACGCACTGCTCAAAACCCAAGCGGGATATTCTGCACGAGTGAGAAGTATTTCAAAGGATAATGCAACGTTTGATATAGATATCTAACGATCTTAGCTAACAGCAAGTCTGTCTGAATAACGCATTGGCCTCACCCCAGTAACAATAATGTACATTTGGGAACACTTTAACATCCCCCTAGACTGGTATAATAGGGAGGATGTTTAATTGCCAAAACTAAGGGGAGAGAACTCATGGCTGATAACTCATTCGAAGAAACGAGAAAGAGGAATGGGAGAAAAAAGTAAAAAAATATACGAATAATAATAATAATAAAAATAATAATAATAATAATAATAATAATAATAATAATAATAATAATAATAATAATAATGATTTAGTACAAATTATAAGATGATACTATTTTTCATGTAGTACGTGAAATTCAGTTAGGTAAGAAATTAAATTTGTTTTAGAACAGATTTTTTTATGCTTGAGAATTAGAATTTTTGCGTCTCGTGTCCTAATGATGTCGTCGTTAATCACCGCTACTCGCAATAAACTGGTTTTATCACTGTTGCTGGGTCTAGGTCATTCATATGTTCTGACATTCATATGTATATATCTATGTATCTATCAGCCCTTTTCTCAGGAAAAAACTTGAATTTTACTCACACACACCTCTGAACGAGCAGGGAAAATGTTTTTTAGCTCCCCCCTCATGGACTGTTAGTTGGGGTTCAATATGCAATAAGAGTTTGCGTTAAACTGGTAACTAGTTTGTGCCCTCTTGTATTTTGAAAAATCAGATATTCTTTTTGTGATCACAACTGAACATAAATCGAGAGAAGTAACTCATTCACCTTTCTTTCCAATTTTTTAATTGATCATTCCAAACGGAGAATATATGGCTAGTGGCGATTTATAATTTCCCTTCAAATGTTAGTTTCACATACATTACTCTTAGTAAATATGAAAAAAAAAAGGAAAATACTAACACTGCAAAAAGGAAGAGACTTACTATCACATCGGAGAAGGAATTTGATGCAATAGAATGCCAAATCCATTGGGTCGGAACCAATTACGTGCCATATTTTGAATACTAGAATAACATCGAGTGATGATGACCGTTGCCGCCCGATACGGGTGTGGCAGCCCTGAAGGAGAGCACACTGACATGTTTCCTCAGTGTAGCAGGGTGTGCATGAGAAAGTTACTGGGTGCATAGTCCGGTCCTATCAAGAACCTCTGGGGATGATTGCAGAACAATTCTGTAGTTATATACTGCACCTGGAATTCCCAGACGTTCAACCATCTGCGTAATGGCCAGGCTTTAAGTTGCTTAACTTTCAGTGATCTCACGAGAACCAGTGTAATTCAACGCGGTTTAGTCGTATATGTCGAATGGTAAGGAAATAATTATCACGAGTGTAACGACCGTAGGCATCAAGAGTGGCAAAGGGTTCTATCTATGTGCGTGTGTTTGAGTGCTCCAGCGCTCCTGGTCCTACTGTTTTGTCTACAGTCATGAAAGTTGGCATCAGTACTCTTCTAGAACCTTTCTAAAAATTTTAAAAAGGTTTTTTGACCTTTTGGGGATCTTATTTTAACTTTATAAGTAACATCCAGATTCTGGAGATTCTTGATGTTTTACACCGATTTAGATGTTCTACGGTGGATAACACCAGCAATATCATAAATATAATTCATTCCGATCATATTTATCCTTCAATGGATTTTTTGACATCGAATTTTGACGCTGCAGTTGTCCATTTATTAACTGCAATGTCGAATTCCCATATTAATCGTACTTTATATGATTCGTTTTAATTGGGGCTTGACTGTATACAAATAAACTGATGCCCGCCTTTAAAAAAAATGGTCGAATTCCAAACTCTGACTCTAAGATATATGCTCAACACATGCGCAGATATTCATGAGAAACCTTTGCAGCAATGAGCAATAAATACTTTCTGGCTTCCCTGCCGACTTTGTTTTCCCCAAAGTAAAATATCAGGCGAGTGCAAAAGTTCCAAACGCTTTTTTTTTGAAAACTGCAGACTGAGTACACAGTTGAGAACCGGTTTTTTCACTGAAAGAACTTTCGCACACACCTCATGAAGATATCCAAGTATCGACTGTACTTAATTTAGAAAGACATGAGACTAAAAATGAAGGAAGTAAGGGGTTGGGAAACGCTGGTGCACCGATCTTCCAAGTAGGTAGCCTTTGTCCGCCGACAAAATCAGCATCCGAAAGCCAGTGTCTTAACGAGGTTTAGACTTATCTATCAAGATATATATATATTGAAATAAAGGATTCGCAACACGAACTCGTTTACGTTTCTGCCCTGTTTGGGCTTTTTCATCAAATAAACCCATCACACATCAGATATTGCATTACTGATTTGTACTTTGAAATTACGAAAAGCTTGTTTCTTGGTTCAACCAGTTGTAAACTAATCGAAACTCATTGAAAACCTTCGGAAGTATCGTGTGCACGGGGAGACAACTATTGAAGTTGTTAGTAGGTTGCAGGCGGTTAGCTAGGACGTAGATAGATAACTACGATGAAGGGGGGATAATTGGGTATAGATCCGTTCCAAAATTCAATCACTGTTTTTGATAATCTATTACCCACTTTCAGAATTTTGGGAGACATTCAGCAGGGGAGATGATCGTGCATAGATTAGCTCTGAATCTGCGGAACTCCCTTCAAGGCGTATTTCTCGCGCTTCCAGATTCATCCATAAATCTTTCGAGTCATATGGTGGACAAGCAGAGTACTTTTGAAGATATTGTTTTGTGTGAACAGGCGGCTACGATGTAAGGGAGACTATTGTGCATGGGTTCATTTAAAAATGACTTCCTTCGTTTTCTATTGCCCACCCTTTCACAAAATTTCATTGAAATTTATTTGGAACTTCTAGAGATATCGTGTGGATTGACAGAGAGAGAGAGGGGGGGGACTTTCGGAGGTATTGTGTGATAGCAGACAGTTAACTAGAACGTTGGGGAGATATTTGTGCTTGGATCTGGTCCAAAGTTTCAAGACTGCTTTCATAGACTCATACGCACCCGTCTACAAAATTTCATTTTCGATTTTTTTTAAGATATCAAGTGGACAGAGAGAGAAAACTTATAGAGATTTTATGTGGCATGGACAGATAGCTACGATGTAGGGGAGATGATTGCGCATGAATCCGTTCTAAATGGATCCACAAATTTTCAATTAGATTTCTCAAGAAACTGTCGAGATATTATGTGGACCGAAAAACTTCTGGAGATATTTACGGACATCCTGCTAGAATGCATGAATCTGCTCGGGCCCATTGATAATTGCCTCCTATGCATTGTACCTATCTCTTCATACAGCACAATATCTTTAAAAGTTCTCTCTGTTTACATGATATCCCAAAAGTTCTCTACGAATTTCAATGGAATTTCGCAGAAAGGTGGCTACCAGGCCCCAGAATTAGTCACGAGCAGATTCATCCACAATTATTTCCCTTACATCCAGGCAAAGTATCTTCAACCACGAAATATCTCAAAAAAATCTGTCTGCCCACTCAATATCCCAAAAGGTTCTCAATCAATTTAAATACAATTTGGTGAGAAGAATTAGTTACAGTTTGGGATTGACCAAAAGATATTTATTCGATTGAGAATTTTCATATATATATATACATATATATATATATATATTCGTATTCGCTCATGACTGTCTACATAATACCTCCAAAAGTTCTCAATGAATTTCAATGAAATGTTGTGGAAGGGTGAGCAACAGGTTACGGAAGAAGTTATTTATTTGGTAGAGCCATGCCCAATCACTTCCGATGGTAGAAGTACACACTCTCTTGGAGTTTTCTTGTTTTCAACGAGGGTAAGTTTGTTTGCAAGTGATAAGTATTATGAATCTACAAGATAGGTAGTAGGTAGGGTTATCAAACCAAAAATATACTAGAGACTGGAAGGAAAAATAGAAATACAATGATTGCTTGGAACACCTTGGATGGTAACAATTTGTGAAAATGTCTGTATTGGCTTCTGGACTAAATCAAACGAAGAAAACCCCCACGGCCATATTTAAATGTCTTCTTTTTTTTTTAAAGCAAATTTTGATGAACAAGGAAAAGTGGATAGTTTACAACAAAGTAAGTGTAAGCCTGTGATCAGGGGAAAAGCGGAATGAACCACCACTAAACGTAGAATAGGCCGGTCTTTATATAAATAAGTTGATGCTGAGTATATGAAATTGGGAGGGAGCATGCTTTTGTGAGCTCCTTCATGAGAAACAAACGATTGATTCGAATAAGTACTGCGCCTAATTAGACCAGTTGACGACAGAAACCGGCAAAAGCGTCAAGGTCAAAAAGGAAAATTGCGTAATAACGCTGGGCTGTAAGTTTATCTTGTGATCAGATAAACTTGTCACTGCTTTGTAAGGAAGTTTTCACTCATCCGCCTGACCACTAAATATTGTATTTTATGATTATGATTTATGCCGATTCTCACAGGATTCTCTGAGTGGAAAAAAATTCAATTCCCTGTTAGATTGCAAAATTTAACTACGGCAGTTCTTCTACCCATCAAGAACGGATCTTTTCTTGGGTCGTTTGTATAACTTTCTAACAAAATTGGTAAAATGAATTGATCGAGAAAGATATCGCGCCTTTTAGTGACATCATGTTTTTTTAATGACCTTTTCGTCCCTACTTCCGTTTAACATAACTCAGACTGACCGACAGAGCGACTGAAAAGTATCTTATAGAGATGCGTGCGCACAATCTAAAATAATGTCATCTATTTTTATTTAAAAAATTCAAACGTCTTATTTCAAGTTAGTTTATGGTAACGAACCTCACCAAAATAACACTTTCAAAGCGACTTCAGACCTTGAGACGAGGTTACATTCATGGGATCGGAGCAGCTAAATTATTTCAGAATGTGACATGTGTTGATATTGGTTGTTGGGACGATGGCAGCTGGTCTGGGACGGGAGCGAGGCTGCCTCGGTGTGACCGTCGTACGTCATCCGATCCGGGTCGTAACTGGGCATTATTAAACGTTTGTGTACGTAAACAAATAATTTAGTACTCATGTCCTGCACATGAATCTCACATGTGTTAAGATCTAATGCTCAAATGTAGACAAGTTGTATGCTATTTTATTTTATTTACTTCTCATTCTGTGGGAAAAAATCGCAAGTTGAGTTCCAGTCAACATCTGGCAATGTTTCGAGGTTCTGTTTTTTTTTTTTTTTCTCTGTTTAAATTATTTAAAAATAAAATAGTATTATGGAGTTGCTAGTAAATCTTGAGGAAAGCAGACCTGCCGTTTTGAGGATCACTGTAGGGCGACGATCGGCAAGCTCCTCTCTTAGACCAATACGGTAATGTAGTGAGTTCGATCCTCACTGGGGCGTCCCGCTAGTTGTGAAATCTAGCCATTTTGATTATATTAAAATGGCCATAAAATGGCTAAGTGTTTCAAAGCTTATTTGGGCGTTTAGCGACACTTAGTTTTAGCACGAAAACTTTTCTGAGTTGGCAATACTAATCGGGAGGAGCTTGATTATTTATTTAAACGAAGTAGATAAATTGGATGTGCATCGTATCTGAGTTATATATTGTCAAATTCTAAATATTGAGCTGTTTGAATTTTTTTACCGTGACAAGAACACGAATGACAAGAAGAGTCTTCACTTAAATTAGAGGTGTAAACTGATGTGCAAAATCCTCATTCCTCAATCGCTATTTGAACTCACGACTAATGTTCGCCAGAAGATTGTCTGAGTGGCAATGCTAAATAGACAAGTCGAAGATATAAACGAAAATGTATCATACAGCTACGAAGGGGCTTATTCAATCCTAATAAATAAATACATTCACATAAAATATATATGTATTTATGTATATTTTTATTACGTATTTTCATAACTCTTAATACTTTATATATATATAATACAAACATTGCAGTAATCATCTTCAGTCAGAATGGAAGTTGGAGTGGAGTTCTATCCTGCACTCAGGTCCTTGCTTGAGGGCATGTATACGTAATAACCGTGCAAAATGAGCCGGAAACCCTAGAACGTATTCAGGATAAAATATCCGTAAACTACTGCCTCATCTTCAGGCAATGTAGTACTTCGCTTTGCATAGTAGCGGACGTGCTAGGATTTGAAAATTAATTGCTCTAATGGACGCTCGTTCGTATCATCAGAGCGCAGTAACTCTTTACGTAATTGCGACAAAGACGTGTAAAAAGAATGGAACCGCATCACGCAAAACACTTACACACCTCAGCTTCCCCAGCTGCTGACAAAATAGTTCTTCGTACCTTGGATTTAGCAAAAATAGAAATCATTGATGGACATCCGTTAGTATCAAAAGAACACCGTAATCCACAAAGTGCATACACTGGACATAATGGCGTCGAAGACAAAGAGAATAGATCTGAAGCACTTACCCACCATACGCAAAATAATTCTTGGATTTAATGAAAATCAGAGGATTTTCTGATCCTGCAACCTGGGCTCTATATCTGAGGAACCCTGAAAAATCTAAAAAGATGACATGAAAAAAACTTTAAAAATAGTATAAAAATCTGAAAGAAATAATCTTAAAAGGAATTTGCAGGGAATGCAGTCGAACTTACGCCTCCATAGCAGCAGAAAAAAATCTGTATAGCGTCGATGGAAGTTCGTTAGTATTAGCAAAATGCCATGAACTAAGGAGCCAACTTCGTACGATTCTTCTCTATTAACTACATGATGAGCTAATTTATATGGACGTTATGGGATTTTTTTTCATTGAAAAGTAAGATAATAATTGATATAAGCAACAAAAAACGGTAAAGATTTTATATAAATGTGGCCCATTCGAAGGAATTAACTTTTTTTCCAACAATTCTCAAATAATATGACACCTCAATAAAATTTCTTTAGGTGTAGCGGTTTACACAAATTCAGTAGAAGCACGAATTATGGCTTCCCAATTATTGTATCTTTTATTACGAATATAAAGTTCAAAATGCACGAAAAGATGCTGGGGAGAATCTAGATGATGTTGCAAGACTTCATTTCGGTCAGCTGAGGGTTGTGGGTATGGGCGCCCACTGTCACTTTTCCAGGGAGGTGGGGGTAGATATTTAAAAGGGGAAGTCTAAGGATATATTCGGAATCTATCTTAGCGACAACTCTGTTACCAGCGAAGAATATCTTTTTTTCATAAGGGTAAATAAAGTTGGGATGACATAAAACAATTGTAACGCACTATAATCCCTCATTGACTATAAGGTTCCAACTTTCAAACCATTTCCACGGGGTTAAAAGGACTTTATCAATGGTGGGGGCAAACACCCCCTTTGGACGCCCATGGTTGTGCAACCTATCGAGCATTCCAATTTTTAAACCATTCCCGTTGCTTTTAAGCTTATGTGATATGACTGAAGCCTCCAAAAAATGCTTGGCCACTGCTGTTGATGATTCTTAATTAACAACAGGTTTGAGCCTCCTTCGAGGTCTGTTATTGATATCAATATCACAAAACTGAACTTATTGAATGAACACCGAACAGTTCGCACTGTTGTAGTGTTTATTCCAAATGCTTTGTCGACATTATCCGCAGCATTATGTCCTAATTTGAGATTGTACTTGAAAATTAATTGAACTCCCTGTGTTGACACCATTGCTATCAAGGACTCCAACCGCTGCAATAATAACGAATTATATTAAATCCACGTAACTTCAGAAATGGCATGACCAACCAGCCTAGTGGGCTACAGATTCGTCTTTCTTTGAGTGTCTTATAGGGGTCTATGTAGGTGTCTATGTATGTGTGTATGTGTATGTGTGTCTTGGTCACCTTTGTTTTAGGACTACAACCTCGCAATTTTGCATGGTTAACGAATCTCCATGAGACCCTCAAAAGAAGAGGAAATCAAGCGAAGAATCACACTAGGATGGCAAGCCTTTGGCAGAGCTAGCTCAACCTTCAAAAATAATAAGATCCCAATAATCCTAAAGAGAAGGGTGTATAACCAATGCATCCTCCCAATAGTCACTTATGGAGCTGAAACATGGAACCTAACCAAGAGACAGACCCAAAAATTGAGAACCATGCAACGTGCACATGGAAGAATAATGCTGGGCCTCACATGGAGAGACCACAAGACAGCACAGTACATCCGAGAAAAGACAAGACTTACGGACATCATAGAATCCATTAAAAAACTCAACTGGCGGTGGGCTGGCCATGTTGCAAGAATGGCAGACAGTCGATGGACATTGCAACTCACAACATGGATCCCCCGAGACCACATACGCAACTGAGGCCGGCAAAGTATTAGATAGAGAGACGAACTAGACAAGTTCAGGGAGTACTGGCTCCGTGACGCCCATGATAGGGAAGTGTTGCAAATCCTGGGGATGGTCTATGTCCAACGACGGACGCTAAAGGACTGATGATGATGATGAGACCACTAGGCACCATCAACATTTTTTTTTTTTTTTGTTTATTTTTCTCTCAAGTGCTTTTTGGGGTCTCTGTGGACATTTTTGGTCAGCAATGAACGAATAATATGCTGATAGTTTTTAGATAATTTTAGATAGAAGATCTATTTTTGT
Organism: Thysanoteuthis rhombus; assembly: GCA_963457665.1. Taxonomy (NCBI): domain Eukaryota; kingdom Metazoa; phylum Mollusca; class Cephalopoda; order Oegopsida; family Thysanoteuthidae; genus Thysanoteuthis; species Thysanoteuthis major. Next base: position 53,851,116 of record OY735213.1, read on the forward strand.
AAGATAATTTTAGATGATTTTTTTAGACAATTAGTTGTGGTACACACGCGTACGCCGTGATTCATTTATGCGCGGTACAGATATATTTTTCCTTAATCTACAAAAATAATGCAGTTACATTAATGAATAGTTCGCTTTTAGCATTATTTCCTATGTGTAAGGAACGATTTTTCATACGTATCAACTCAATTTATATCGAAATGAAGTTCTCGATATTTTAATCAAATTGTTGGGGTGAATTGTCTTTCAAAACTTTCTCGGATTAATAAGTATCCTGGGTGCACACATGGAATCCAAGCAAAACACATAAACAATCGGTTTCTCATCATCACAATCATCATGATGATGATCATCATCAGTCTCTTAACGTCTGTCGTTGGACATAGACCTTCCCCAGGATTCGCCACAGTTCTCTATCATAGGCGTCGCGGAGCCAATAGTTTCTGAAATAGTGTATTCCGTCACATCATCTTATATTTTGCCAGTAATAGTTTTGCATATGATCTCTGGGGATCCAGTGGTTTTCTGCTATCCTTGCAACAGAACGAGCCCATTGCCATTCGAGTTTTCTAATAGATTCTACGATGTCTCGAAATTCTGTTTTCTGGTGGGCAAAATGAAAACGAAGCAAGGAACGAGAAGACGGCGTGTCCTGCAACCACTCTACCATAAACAGCACCTCTTCTTCGGAATGGAATGTGGATTTTATCATGTTGCTTTATATATATTATGCTTCTGGTCAGCTTATTCTGTCGGCTTCTAGGTACGATTTTTCTTCAACGCCTCTGAATAGGAAATCTCTCTGATTCTTGTGTGGGTAAGCAGAGATGAGAAGTTTCTAGAAACCTCCTTATCATTTGGGAGGGGGGGCTTTCTGTGTCGACGATATGATGAGTATAAGGGGACGGAACAATGGTTAATCCGACAGTATGGGAAGTTAAGTGACAATATGAAAATATGTTAGTTTTTTTAAGGAGTACAAATGAAAATAACACAGGTATAGCTAGAATTGAATTAAACTGAATAAATAAAGCCAAAATTTGGAGTTATCATAATATTAAATTCAATCTAATAAATAAATATCAATGATTCTCCTCATCATATATTCAAAAGAAAACATACATTTCGGCTTCTTATACCAATGTCAACGTTTATAACAAAAAATTCCAGATGCGTCCAGCATTTAGAATACTTAGCCTCACACACACAAACACTATATACATATATATATATATATATATATATATATATATATATATATATATATATATGTGTGTGTGTATGTGTGTGTGTGTGTGTGCATGTGCGTGCGTGTGTGTGTATATATATATATATATATATATATATATATATATATATATATATATATATATATATATATATATATATATACAAAAAAAGTCCGCTGCCTAATTATGAAAAAATTATTTTACTCGATAAATATTTATATTTCAACATAATCCTCTTCATGGTCAACTTGCATGAATCTGAGGTAAATATTAATCACTTAGACCAAGCAGTATATAATGAAAATTTAGAACGAAATCCAGCTTATAATTAAGGTACTTATTGCACTACTGAGTTGGTATGTAAAACTGCTAACCAGCGAGTCATGGTAGCCCACTACAGTTTACTTAATTATATAAGCTTAGTCTGGCACAAGGCTGCATGTATGGAATATCCAGCTAGGGTTGAACTCATCACACTATTGAATAGGTTGGTGATGCGAGCTAGCTAACCATACCGTTAGAGTAGGCGTCCTAGCTCGATCTAATTCAGCATCACAGTAGTATGACACTCGCTTAGGATCGAAGTGAATTCGTGTGCGAAGTATGTTTACTAACCACAGTATTACATTAAGGGCCCTGGCCCAATCAGGCGCCGTAGTATGGCACTCAGTGAGTATCGAACTAGTGAAATGTTCTGTAAGGTAACCTTGCAAATTTTAGCGTTACCATAGGCATCTTAGCTTCATTTTTAATTCATCAAGTATTCAAGTTTTAAGTCACGTCTTAACACAAGCTGTTTTGAAGGGTGTTCGGACATGAAATCTTTTAAAAAAATGTTATGTTAGAAAAAAACACCACTGATATCGAACGGTATATAAAAAGTCATAGGAAGAGACGTATTTGATAAAAATATAACTTTGATTTTTAGAGAAAAAATTAATATTTCTTTTTTAAATGAGGAAAAAGGTCTGGCCAAATCTGGCATTTCTAAAAAATATTTACACATACTTTCTTTCTCTTCTTATAATTCCGGACAACCAGCTTTTCTGTGACTTAATCTCCTTTGATACATCACAACAAATCTCATTTTATTACAATCCAATGATTATTTTCTTTTGGCTCTGTTAATCTATTTCACATAGATCAACTCATTGTAACTTTTTGGTTATATCAGGAATTTGACAAAACATACAATCAAATAAATATACAATTAAACATATTAATTTCCATACATGACTTTTATATGGATAGATCTGAATATTTAAAAAAATGTACTGTATTTGACAGCTTATAAGACCGTCCTCTTTTTCCCAAGAACGTCATAAGTTTTGGTAACATCAGGAAATGGTATTTTTTCATCAAAACTCTGTTTTCTGCTCTTTCTCTCTATCTATCCCCTTTATATGTCTCTCCGTTTCTCTCTCTCTCTCTCTCTCTCTCTCTTCATCTTTCCCTGTCTCTATGTCTTTCTCTCGTTCTCTCTCTTCTCCCCTCTTTCTCTCTCTCTCTTCTCCCCTTTTTCTCTCTCTCTCCCTCTCACTCTCTATCTCTATTCATCTTTCCCCGTCTCTATGTCTTTCTCTCGTTCTCTCTCTTCTCCCCTCTTTCTCTCTCTCTCTTCTCCCCTTTTTCTCTCTCTCTCTCCCTCTCACTCTCTGTCTCTCTTCATCTTTCCCCGTCTCTATGTCTTTCTCTCGTTCTCTCTCTTCTCCCGTCTTTCTCTCTCTCTCTCCCCACCCTCTTATCTCTATATGTATATTTTTACATTTCAATCTTAAGCTGTTGACACGACCAGGTTTCATTTGACATTATCTGCTTTCCTTCCTGGAATGTTTGGAAATTACAAATGGCGATCAGATGCTGAGAAATTGACCTCTGTGGCTGTTATTCCACGCTCACTGCAAAATAATAATCTCCGTTCAATTCTCTTGTTCGTGCCTACCTACCTACCTATGGTTTGCTCAAAGCTTCCTGCGCTCATTTGAAATACAGCCGCTCCTTGGTCACGTGTCTACACCCTATCCATTTATTGTTTCTCATTTTCTGGGTAAGCACAACTTTTTTTTCCCGTTCAGTAAGGGAAATCTATCTTCATTACTTCCACGCCATATTTCACGCTGATTGTAACAAGTCAGTGATCCCGAAACATTGAAAACTTAAGGATCTCTTCTATTAAGGAAATATTCTGTCTCCACGACTTCCGCGCCACATTGTTAGGCTGGTCGTAAGTTTAAAAACGTTGAAATCTGAAGGACGCCTTCCATAAAGGAAACCATCTGGCTGACCCCAATTTTAACATCTAATTATTAGACTGTACTTAATGAGCTACAATAAGAAACTTTTGACCTTTAAAAATCATATTAATTCTAAATGAACTCATTTATTCGGATTCTAGTATACGGTACAGGTTTGCATATAATTTTCGTTCGTTTGTTTGATGCATGATCGATGATGTTGCGTCTCAGTCACAAGATTCGCAATCTCAGGTGGGGGGGGGACACTGCTACGGCCCCCGAGCATTATTCAATGGACCCGAATGTTCTGCATCCCCACTTTCGAAACAATTGTTGCCAAAATCTCTTTCATGGATCATTGTCGTTATGAATAATTTTTGCAAAAGTTTTTCTTCTAAATATCTGATGGAGAGCTCAAATCAAGATGAAAGAAAAATCATTGAAAAATAAAATCCTTCTTGAATCCACCTTCATGGACCACTAACGTGAATCGTCGTGAAACAGACACTTCAAGAGGTGCTACCTGATGCATTAGCAGAATAGCCAGATTTACCAGAAGCAATATTGTGCTCAGCTATTTATGCACAGTGCCTAATGTAGGTTCTTCAAAGAAAGTTCATCATGGAAGTAGATATGAATACAGACACTGATCGGAATTCGTAGGTCACTGTTTGTCACAGTGTCGAGGCCAGGTTCAATGTAGCACCTTTGATAGAAGACATTTCGAGTACCTAAGAGAGTAAATATGATCCGATTTGAAACTATATACCTACATTTGTTTTTTCTCTGCATTGTCTTGCATACCATGCAAATGTATTGAGTTCGATCCTC
>OY735213.1:53860409-53862909 GCA_963457665.1 Thysanoteuthis rhombus
TCGATGGTATATATCCTTGTAATTCATATACAGATATATGTGTGTGTGTGTGTGTGTGTGTGCATTGTGGATGTGCATCGATCCGACAGACTCTCCATTTTATTATAAAAACAACATTTTAAAAACACTTCCTGAGAACTGACCATTTTAGCCTCTCCTATCTCACCCTCCCCAGGCCTTTCTTATCTAGGACAAGTCGAACACACACAAAGACAGGAAACAAACATCCTCAGACCCCATTCCTCAAAGACCTGTTCATTCTAACCTACAGTGATACAAACACCTCCCCTCCTGCTCCTACACAACAACTGAAAAACTAAACAACACAGAAATATTCCCGTTTCTCTCCTCGGCCTCAAACATGTAAACAGCAGATTTTCTGTGAACCATCTAAAATATTCTCTACGAAAAAGATGGCTGGCAACCATCGAAATGCATCGAAACATGCCCACAGAGTAATAAAAGAAAACACCTACTTCCTTTTGAGTTTCTGTGTTCACCTTTCAGCAGTCATTTTCGTCAACATACATATAATTGTATATGATTTTATGCAAGATTTATTTTGTGAAATATTGGGCATATTTTACTTGCCGCCTCTCTCTCTCTCTCTCTCTCTCTCTCTCTCTCTCTATATATATATATATATATATATATATATATATATATATAGTCTGTGAAACTTTACTGAAATAAACTCTAACAATTTTACTATGTAAGAAATAATTCACTGACTAGTTCCTGCATTTACACAAAAATTAAGAGTATATTTATCTTAAGAGGATCTTCAGCAGCTTACCGTGACACGGTTTCAGTAAATTAAAAGTAATATCGCTATTCCACCATTGATCCCAGGCAGAATAAATTGTATATCAAGTTGTGGTGTTCTTATCATTGGATCGTTAGCATAGATTATTATCAAAAGCCTCAGTGCCGGGAAGGTAGCCAGACACTCATTTCTTTTTATATTTACGTGATCTGGGACCGCTCGATTTGTTACTGAGTAACATCAGTGCCGACCAAAATATATTTCCTATTAAAATGTCTTAATGATTTTCACATTCAGTCAGATTATGTGTGTGCGTGTGTGCACGTGCTTGGGACTGAGTGGGGGCCTGCGTTCCAATGTCATTATTGCCTAGGCAGGTAAAGTCATTAATGGAGAATGGTTTTTCGTTTTCACGATAAATACACGCACGAACTCAACCCCTCGTTCTCTCTCTCACATATGCACTCATCTATATATATATATATATATATATATATATATATGTGTGTGTGTGTGTGTGTGTGTGTGTGTGTGTGTGTGATTGTATGTGTGTGTGGTGGGGGCAAAATGAGTGATAGTCGTATAAATTGAGAGATAGATACACACTCAAAAAGAAAGAAAGAAAGAAAGAGAGGGATAAAAAAACTGAAAAAAAGAGGATATATATTTTTAATAGATAGATAAATAGATAGATAGATAGATAGATAGATAGATAGATCCTTCCACCAATGTTCTTTCCGATTCTTTTCAGTTGTTTTTCTAGAAGTATTCATTTTCATCAATTTCCTGCATATTTTCCAGCCTCAGACAGACACCGTTGCCTGTCAGACACAGCAATCATTTTTTTCACAGCCGTCGGCCATCTTGTCGTCACTCTTTTATTTCTGACAGTTTCCTCGACATAATATTATCCTTCGTCTGATATCTTTCATGTCCTCTGGCATTTTTTCAGCTCGTATAACAATTCGATCATGGCTGACACACACCATGAGATTCTTGACACTTCTTGTCCATTCAGTCACTTTTTTAGTCTTCTTTTCCCTCGTTTCCTTATATATGCACTACGCCTGTTTCTTCGATGGCATCTTTCGATTTTCCATTTCGTACCATTCAAAATTTTGGCAATACTTTTTTCTATACTTATTTTCTTTCACTTTTTTTTGCGATTCTTCTTCTCATTTTCCTTTTTTCATCTTCTTTTTCTTCTTCTCTTTCACTTTTTTTTTCATTCTTGTTTCTTCATTTTCAACTCCCCATTTTTCAATTTATCTTCTCCCTTACCCTTTTACTTGCTCTTCTTTTTTCTCCCCGTCCCACTTTTTCATAATTTCTTCTTCTTCTTCTTCTTCTTCTTCTTCTTCTTCTTCTTCTTCTTCTTCTTCTTCTTCTTCTTTTTCTTCTTCTTCTTCTTCTTCTTCTTCTTTATTTATTTCTTTTCTGTTTTATTTCCCTTTTTTAAAATTCTTCTACCTTTCCTTTCTCTTCACCATCACATGCTGTTTCCTTTTTCTTCAATTTCATCTTTCTCTTCCTTTCTTCCCCTCTCTCTCTCGTTTGCTTTGTTCTTCTTTCATTCTATGTCTTCTTCTTCAAAACCAAACAAAAATAACAAACTTGATACTAACTCTAACTAGAAATACTTAGATCCAATACTACCAGTATGTATGCGCATTTCCTTATGATAATTGTCTTTTTTTTCTATTTTCTCCTATCACATCTCATCCCTCACCACCG
>OY735213.1:53867909-53870409 GCA_963457665.1 Thysanoteuthis rhombus
TTAACGAGTTTTTGTTGTTATTGTTTTTTTGCTGTTGTTTTTTGTTCCCTAAGCTGAAATCCATCCAGAAAATGCGTCGATTTCAGGCGATAGGAGAGATAGAAGAAAATGCTCCACGAGACCGGCACATTATCTCAAAAATCTACTTCCAGAACGAATACTAGATCTGGAGAAAACTTCCGGAAACTTCGCGAAAATATACTATTGATTAAGAAATGATTATATGTATTAGTGGATAACTCGAGACTGAATAAAATCCTCCTTTCAGCAGTTAAAAAACATTCTCTTTTCAGCAGTTAAAAGATGGAGAGTTTACATGACTATTCATGTATGTAATTATACATGCTTTATTTTCATTTTGAACTCATTTTGAACTGACTTCCTTTTTTTCCACGGTGAGTATGCCAATTGGTTGAAATAGCCTAAATAGAATGAACTTTTAAAAAACGGGCTTCTGCAGGAATGAAACATGCGTCTAAAAGTAGACCGTCTTATCGCTAAACCGCCCCTACCATCTTGACTAAGCAGATGGACTAAATATCATCTTTATACCCAACTCTCAGCTTATCAATACACTGTCCATATCTGCTTTTCTTATTCCTCAAAGTGTACAACTTTTATTATAAAGGAATGGATATATACATAATCCGACAGATTGATTATAAATACGTTATTCTAATTTTAAACCCTGTTTGAACTGACATCCTTCTTTTTACCGAGTGAGTATCCTGTTGGCCTAAACAGTCTAAATAGAATAAACAATTTAAGAAATGAGCTGTTGCAGGAATTTAACCTGCGCCCAACAGGAGAATAACGCATTAATAGAGCTGTCAGATTGTATATCCATTTGTTCATAACATTATATATATATATATATATATATATATATATATATATATATATAACACTATATATAAATGATATTATATTTGTATAATGTTATATGTGCGTTTGTGTGTTTGTGCGTGTGTTTACTTGCATGTGTGTGCATGTGTGTGTGTGTAAGAAACAAATACATTTATTTGTCCAACCTTCGCTTTTTCATCGTGACACTTAACGAGATTATCAATATTTGTTATCATGTTGAATAAATCGAAACCTTTTCCTGAAGTGTCTGGAGAAAAATATTTCATTTTCCCCCAACCTTTTTTTCAAATAAAATTAAGCATGTCATGCCCTCACGAAATCCCGGCAGTAACACAAAGCAAAATCAATGCATAATAAATCAATATCTTGAAATACTGCTTTTAATTCTAAAAAATATTGTCTATTTAGTCATCAAGAGACTTTCGAACCTCTTGAGTTTCATCTATTCTGTATTACCATCAAGTCGCATAAAGATTGATTTATTTCGATTTATATATATATATATATATATATATATATATATATATATATATATATATGTGTGTGTATGAGAGAGAAAGAGAGAGACAGAGACAGAGACAGATAGGCAGACAGAGAGAAAGTATTGGATATAGATCCGACAAGATTTTGTGGAGAAAGTTGACAATTTGGAAAAGAACAGATTTGAGAGTGATTAGTACTTCTCAATTTCTTCACAAATTTTGATAGCTAGCATTTTGTCTATAATTTGGACGTCTTCAGAACCGCTGGCGTAGAAGGACATTTGTATCAATTTTTTCTTGTTTTTTCGCTGGGTTACAGAGATGTTTCTAGCGTCGCAACAGACCAATGTGGAATCTTGTCTGAGCCGTACGCAAATTTTTTCAAGAGTCATTTCAAGGAATTTCAAAGTCCTATCTCTATAGTTATAGTGATAAGAAATATCTTAGTTAGATAAATGTCACTGTGGATTACTTGATCCTTTTTAAAATCTGAACCACCAATCACAGGACACACGGGAAAGAGAATAAGCAACAGAAAAACATTAAACTAAAAATCCCAAATGGTATTAGAACACAAGAGAAATAACAGTTGTCCGTTGAACGCGATGGATTAAACTGGTTGGTTACAACAAAAATTGCAGGGATGCTCTTAGATTTACATTTTATTTTAAAATATTGAACATCATTACAATAGATGTGAGAGATAGTGATATAGGGTATTCAGGTATATATATATATATATATATATATATATATATATATATATATATATATATATATATATATATATAAGTATGTGTATGCGAATAATACATAGAGAGAATGAGAGATAGAGACAAAGAGATAGAAAGAGAGACAGTGATAGAAAGAGTGAGAGAGGTAGGGGGTTGCTGATGAAAGAAGTGTGATGTATAGTGCGCCCTGAGTCATATTTCATTCTCCCAGTGGGGACGATTTCAGCGTTGATTCATCGTATGGATTATTCTTAAGATGTTTTCATAGACTTTTCCTCCTTTTTTTTTTCTTTCTTCCTTTTAGAAAACCAATACTCAATCGAAAACTCTCAACATAGGTTTCTTCAGTTTTCAAGTTGGTCTGACTGGCTGGCTAGCCATGATTACAAATGTACAGGCCGCACTAATGTTGCTAGA
>OY735213.1:53872909-53877909 GCA_963457665.1 Thysanoteuthis rhombus
ATGCAGTACAAGGAGCCGACCACGTGTTTCTTTTTGTATTATACCCCGCTTGCCTGAGGGACTGGGCCTTGCCTTGTTAATGGCGTGAAATATCCGTTAATTAATTAATTGCGTGGGTTCAATTAGTATGTTTCACCTCACACAATGGCCGTAACACTTCCCACGTATTTTTGCCCAATCAACATTTTTATATGTGGTTATACTCATGAATGACATTTGTTATAACTTACGTACACTTAGAGGAAACCAACCGCAGATAATCAGCCAGTGTATACCACTTTTGGTTTCAAGACGGGTCTGGCTAGTCACTCAATAGAATACGTCACGTGATCAACGTCTTATGGTAGCATGTATGTTGGGAGTGATCAATTAAAAATAGGAAAAAGAGACCATCAATGAATATGTTACTTCCATCGCCTTCTGTTTAGTCAGTAATCACAAATGAAACATCTCAAGTTTCAAAAAACTAGCAGAAGCAAATGGATGTATTTAGCATGAACTTACATTGTAAATTGAGGCCTGCACTAAAAATTAAAAAAACAAACAAAAAAAACCCCATGTTCCTCTTGAAGATGATAAGGGGTAAATGTTTTGGTCTCTAGTCTCATTGGTGCGGCCAGTACATGTGATATATACATAGCCTGCCAGCTAGACCAACTTGAAAACTGAAGATATCTATGTTTTGATTGACGGTTTCTTATAAGCTTATCAAAGCCAACACATTTGTCCTAACTTACGTACAGTACAAATAAATAATCAAACATTTTTGCACCAGTAGACTACTACTAATAATAATGATAATAATAATAATGATGATGATGTCTACAGGGTAGAAAAATCCTTATGGGGTAACTTCTAGAAGAAATATATTATATTATTTGCTAGAAAGAGGAGGTTCTTTACAGGGAGAAGAGAAAGGAAGTAGAAATGTGACCATATGAACAAGAAGTTGAAAGCAGGAAGCAAAAATACTAGCAATGGTATGGATTGATTCTGAAAAGTTAGATCTGAGAATGCCTTGAAGTTTATAACAAACGCGATGTGAAGCCGAGGAATGGAACAAATTGCCTTTCGTCCGTATACGATAATTCATTTTCATGCGTAATACATAAAGCTCCGTAACCCTTGGATGATGCTGATATTCTGTACTTGGAAAGGAAAGAGTGAGGCACGAGGCTCGTCAGTATTGAGGATTGTGTCAACTCTACTATCAAACGAATTGAGGACTACATTGACCAGATATCCATACCATACATTAAAGAATTACCATATGCCAGGACTGATCATCTAAAAAAATATCTAAAATTATCTAATGAAGAAAATAATTTATCAAAATTATCTGAGCAAAATACCAGCACAAGATTTGGACACTGTTGGTCCCAAAATGACTCGTAGAGACCCCAAAAAGCACTTTTTTGAAAAATACAGAAGAGGCATTTTTAGATAGTGCCCCCTGGTGTACTCGTGCAAATTTTTGAGTTTCTAACCTCCAAAATGTGACCAGGAACGCTCGGGGATAGAAGAAGAAAAACGTCTTTATTCAAGAAAGCAGAACATATATAATATAAGCATTGTAAGGAAATTATGGTCTTTCCTCAAATGTACTCTTCTGTCCAACGACTCAAAAATATTGAAAGTAAAAACAAGAAAAAATAAAGGCAACCTGCCTCAGTATGTGGTTCAGTGTCACTTGATCAGTGCTTTAATAGCTGTCACAAGACTAACCTACTAAATCATGAAACAAAAACCTACCAGGAGCATCTGAGATACATAAAACGAATCAACACGAGAATCAACAGTTTCTTTAATGAATCATTTGAAACCATCCAAATGGTCAGCTGATAAAATAATAGCTATTTTCTTGTTTTTTTGCTTTTTTGTCTGAAGTGAAATGAAATATTGCTTGTATTAATCATTCTAGAAATTCAATTGAATTTGTTTTGCTTATCAAAATAAAATAAAACATATTTCTTGGTTTGGTTCTAGCAAAGAAGGGGAGTGACTATCAAAGCGATTGTTAGTGAAATGGTCGCGAATTTCATGTTGAGCTATAATACAGTTACATTAGTATGCAAATGATTGATTTTTTTTTTCATATAAAACATAAATGTTACCCTTCGAACCAATCTCCTGTTATTCATATTTCAAATTCTATTATTCTTTTAAAAGGCTTTAAAAAGTGATCATGTTTCCTATAATTAAAGATAAAACGAGCATATCTATTTTGATATCTTTATTTTATTTTATTTTATTTTTTTTTTTTCGTAGATCAGTTAAATTTTGTAGCAGGATTCCTATTGCAAAATAAAAGCCCTGGTCAACAGACTTAACATCATCATCATCATCATTATCATCATCATCATCAGCAGCAGCAGCAGCCTTTTAGCGTCCGTCATTGGACAGAGACCTTCCCCTGGATTTGCCAGACTTCTCTATCATGAGTGCAACAGAGCCAATACTTCCTTAACTTGTTTATTTCGTCGCACTATCTTATATATTGCCAGCCACAGTTTCACATATGATCTCTAAGGATCCACGTTGGGAGTTGTGATGTCCAACAGCTGTCTGACATTCTTGCAACGTATCCAGCCCATTTCCATTTGAGGTTTCTGATAGATTCTGTGATATCCCTGACTCCCGTTTCTTCTCTAATATACAGTACTGCCTTGTGGTCTTTCCATGTTTTGTTGAATATGATCCTCTCTTGTGCACGTTGCATGGTTCTCAATTGGAAGGTCAGTATTTTTGTTAGGATTCATGTTTCAGCTCCATAGGTGACTTTTGGGAAGTTGTGTTGGTTATAGACCATTAGTTGCCATCAATCACAATAAAAGGGAAAGTTAACCATATAACCATAGAAGTGTAATTAAGAAAATCTCCGTCGTCTGCAATCAAAGAGTTAATGTCTTTCCATTCCTATACCCACTCTTGTTTCATTTAGTGGTTTTACGCGCTATTCTTTTTGTTCAACGGAGTACGAAACATGGAGAACGGGTATTTAATTAATGGGCCAGCTTGAATGAATTTAATGAATGAAAGTGAATGAATGAAAACATTAGCGGAATAACTCCAGGCTTCATTTACTTTTTTTTCCTTTTACTGTTTTTTCCTTCATTTCCTTTTTTTTTTTCTTGAATCTTATCATTTTCCCTTTAATCATTCTCCATTTTCCCGTTTTTTTTCTTCATTTATCTGACTTCGTTCGTTATTATTTTTATCTTCCTCCCGAGATTTTCTTCTTTCTTACTTTTAAATCCTTTCTTTCTCTTTCCCCCTTTTTTTTTTTCGGTGTACACTGTTTCTTATCTTTCATCTTCTATCCTTGTTAGAAACTTCTCTCATGGCCTCCTCCCACCCACCACCGTTGCTTCTTTTTTCTTTCTTTCCTTTTCTTTCTATGTCTCTCTTTCTTTTCAGAAATTGTCAACTGATACATCAGAAAAACTGTCAACATAGGTTTCTTCAGTGTTTAAGTTAGTTTGACTAGGTATGTATCATGCGTACGGGTCGCACTATTAGAGCCAGAGGGCTGAAAAATTTAAACTCTTCGTTTGAGCTTGACAACATCCAGGCTTGTATATTGGAAATCCAGACTTTTGTAGAGATCATTTTTTTAATTGATCACCCCAAACTTGACCTACTGCCAAAAGACGTTGATGTTTCTATTAAGTGACTAGCCAGATCTATCTTTTTCACTTTCTTTCTCCTTTTATTCTTTACCTTAATCATGTTCTCTTGTTTACATTCTTTCTTGTCATTTTTTCGTTATTTCTTCTTCCCTTTTCAATTTCTTTCTTTTTCCTTCCTTTCTGTTTTTCTTTATTTTCTCGTTTTCATTTTCATTCCTTCTTTCTCCTCTACCTTCCTTTCTTTCCTTTCTTTTTCATTCCATTGGTCTAGTTAATAAACTATTGTTTTTACTAGCTTTCTTTCAAACTCACCCAAAAGAATAGACTTTATTTTTCTATCGTGTCTAGAACAAGAACAAGAACAATCCTCATCAAATTTAGGTGGGTAAACTGATATCAAAAATTTACATTCTCCTGATATGAACTGACTACTAACTGATTGCCGGGGGGGCTGTCTTATTGATTGATTTAAATTGACAATGCTTAGATATTAATAAAGATTCATCATACAGGTACTCACGGGCTTATTTCATTCAAATAAATAAATACATTTACACAATATATATATATATATATATATATATATATATTTATATATATATATATATATATATATATATATATATATATATATATATATATATATATATATATATATATATATATATAATTCATTATATATACAATGCAAAAGTTGCAGTAATCGTCTTCAGTTGGAATAGAAGCCAGAGTAGAGTTTGACCATGTAGCAGCCAGTCTTGCTTTATTTCTTTTTCCTTGCTGTCTTTTTCTGTCTTTTTTTTTATTCTCATTTCCTTTCTTCTTATTATTATTATTATTATTATCTTCACCTTCTCTTTTACATTTTCTTTACGTTCTTACTTATCTTCGTTATTATTTTTCATCCCTTTATTTTTTTCGGTTTTTCCAAAGGTTTTCTCTTTCCATTTTCTCTCTTTCTTTCCTTTATCATTTCTTCTTGTTCTTGTTCTTCTTGTTCTTGTTCTTCTTGTTCTTGTTCTTCTTCTTCTTCTTCTTCTTCTTCTTCTTGTTCTTGTTCTTCTTCTTGTTCTTCTCTGCATGGATATTTTTTCATTGCTCTCTGTTTTTCTTCACAGGTCCTCATTCCATGCCGCATCTTCATAGTCGTTATTACTAACACGGTAGCTTTAACTGTAGTTGCCCTCCTTCATCCTCTTCTTTGTTGTTGTTGATGATGATGATGTTGTTCTCGTCACTAATACTGTCTAAATAGGTTTCTTCAGTCTTCACGTTGGTCTGGCTGGTAGACTACGTATGTATCACCTACACAAGTTGCACCAATGCAGCGAGATATTTTCAACATTTACTCCCAATAATATCTTGAATTCT
>OY735213.1:53885409-53955409 GCA_963457665.1 Thysanoteuthis rhombus
TAAAAAATAAGGCCCCTGAAAAGACAAAAAGCTTTTTGTCCCAAAATCAAAATTACCTCTTTTAAAAAAAGTCTAGTGAAATACTGATTTTGATTTTCAAGTCCGTAGACAAAACTGTATGGTCAGGAGCGCTGAAGCACACACACACACACACACACACACACACACACACATAAAATGGGATAGAATGCTTTGCTGACTTTGATAGCCACGGTTGTCCAATAGATTTATCTATACACATTTATCTAAAACTAAGATACACGTATAAATCTAAGTGACACTCCGATAACAGAATTTTTTTTAATGAAATTTCGACACACCGCGCTGAAAGTGTACGTTATCACTGGTGTATGTGGATGAGGGGGGTTACGTGCGTTTTTGAGACTGCCAAAGTGCCGTTGGAAATGGGCTGGTATCTCTTACGATTTTCTTTGTTAGGATATAGTCGACAGCAATTAGTCACTTATTAGAAGACGGGCTCGAGTCTCCTCAAGTCGGCCGCCTAATGAAGGAGGAGAAAAATCAAGCGAGGTGGAAAATTTTAGGGAGACCCTCGAGGCATTGTGGGTAAGAGGCGAACGTGGGTCGGGCTAGTTGAGAGGAGGGAGGGAAGGTGGCGAGGAGAAGCAAGAGAATGGGAGGAGAGATACGAATGCCGAACAGGAGAGAGGGAGAGAGAGAGGGAGGGAAGATATGTATAGAATGGGAGACGTGGAAATCGAGAGATATCAGATCGATTGAGAAAAGGAAATATTTATAGATATGGATTTCCAGAAATCGAGAGGTATCAGATTGAATGAGGAAAGGAGATGTGCATAGAAACTAATATCTAGAAATCGAGAGATATCAGATCTATTGAGAAAACGAGATGTTTAAAGAAACGAATATCTAGAAATTGTGATTGAAAAAGGAGGATGTGCATAGAAATGAATACATGGAAATCGAGAGATATTATATCGATTGAGAAAGGCTTATCATTGTCAAAATTGTCAAAAGTGGATGGCTTTGTACTCAAGCGTAAGATGATAACATAAAAACATATCACCGTATCCTGACAAATGACCCGCCCGATCAACCAAGCCAGGTGGGTCAGAGATTATTCTCTCCTGGCTCGTCCGTGTGTGTAGGGGGACCAAATAAATCTTTAGATAATTTTTGATGAAAGATTTTTTTATCAAGATAATATGTTAAGATAATTAGTTACATTACACGCCCTCGGATTACAGTGATTCATTAATGCAAAGTATGCGTATATTATAGATGTTTTTTTAGTTTCAAAAAGTGTGGATCTGACTATCTTATGAGGTAGCAGACGGCGATCCCGAAGGAGAACTCAGCAGGCTTTTTTTAAATAAGTGCTGGGATAAGTGTGTAAGGTCTCACTGGGATGCTTTGAAGTGATTCACTTTCAAGTCATAATCAACGATGTATCCCACTGCCGATTTAGTAATCGTAATCACATATAACAGGGTGGTACAAAAAACGCAGAGGGATTTAGAATCAAACCTTTTTCCATTTTAATATTTTTTGTTTTGCCTTTTCACATAATTTTATTTTGAATACCTACAACGTTATTTGAGTGTGAGGATCCTGCCCCCATCTGAGTCCATAATTTGTCGTTTGTCAGCACTTTTTCTAGAATTAGGCTCCGTTGGTGATCACCCATGAACAGGGAGGCGTTAAACGCTGAATATCGTATACATGTGCAGAGGAGCTGATATAATGCGATGTGTTATGCACCAGTCTCCGAAAAATTGATCAAATCTACATGTCACTTTCAAAGAGCAATTCAAATGATAAAAAAATCAATTGTCCATAGTTGCCATCAAATTTAACGACTACGTGAACATTTTGTTTGAGAAACTCATAGAATTCAGTACAGAGCGCACTAAATGTCATTAATCTAGATTCTCTCATTCGTCTTTTTACTATTTATATATATATATATATATATATATATATATATATATATATATATGTATATATATATATATGTGTGTGTGTGTGTGTGTGTGTGTGTGTTAAGAAATGGGTGTGTGATTCGACAGAATGAATTATGAATTGTGCTATGTTATTTAGAAACTTATTTGGAATGAACTACTATCATTACACGTTTAATCTATCACTCAACCTAAACAACGTAAATAGAATAAACAATTAAAGAAATCGTAGTGATGCTCTTACCATTGAGCTAAAGAAGTGAATACACCTAGAATAAACAAGATGGGAATTGGGATCGAAAACAGTTCTTCTGGCCTTTGCATTACCGGCGGTGAGTTTCCAGACGTAACGGGTGTAATTGATATTACAGGTACCAGAGCAAATTTTAAAACAATATCTATTTTTATATTCCTTCAAAAATCTGATCATTTATCGTAATTGGTCCAGTACAAATTTGGCCAAGTTTATGAGAACGGTCAAATATTTCAAGAAAACATTTGATTTTTTAAGAAAAGAAACTACCGAATTCTTACCACAGGAAAAACTCCATTGTTTCAAATGGTTTGTATGAGATAATCTCATCAGCAAAATTCTTACCTTTGAGTGGAATAGTCGATAGTTAATGACAGAGAACCAGAAAGAGCTACCCAGTTAATTATATTGAGTATATTTTTTACTCATTTTTTCATCGTATCTTTGTTGCTTTTTATTGCAAAGCTCGGGTTGTTCTCACATTCTTCGACCACTAAGCAAGCAATATGGAGCGGGAAACATAACATAAGCCCCCGACAGCGCTGGAATTCGGATCCTTCATCCTTCAATAAAAAAAAGAGTGAGGTTCAGTTTAGAAAAAATTGAACTCCAATTTGAACTTGAGAAAAAGAATTTCAAAGTTAATTTCCTTCTTAAAGAGGACAATTTCGTTCGAAGCGTACGGGAGTGTCGTGAAGGCTGCCATGAAACGTCAGATGGCTGAAACATTTGACACTATGATGGCTTTACCACCAGCCGAAGTTTCTTGAACAGAATACGTATTGCTCTACCATGAAGAAGGAATTGATACATCAATGTCTGCGATTACCCCACAGAGTTGTGTATGAAAACATACAATCATTACAAGGGCATTTTGATCCAACCTTGACACAAGATCTCCAAATGGGAGACAATGTATGAACTGGTTATAGTTTATAATCATGCTTTTCAGATTGTATTTTTCGTTAGTTTATGTTCGTAATCCAATACTATATCTCTTCACACTTAAAAACTCATACAAACTTTTTTCTTGATTGTCGTTCAACTTTTTTCAATTGAATTTCAACTGTTTTAATTTGAGGCTTTGAATGTGTATTTCTTTTCTCATTCTTTCACGGTTAACACTTCCGACTTTCCCATCACTTTTTTTCCTACACTCTCCATTTGTTCAACCCTTCAATACGCTACCGCTTCACTCGTACTTTCTTCTGTCAAAGAGTAGTCCAAGTCGAAGGCTGGAACTGACTTTATTCTATCGTAACAAGCACAATAGTCGCCTAATTCAGGAAAACAAAGTCTTCACAGATTGTTTGTCCCGTCAGGTTAAACCAAACCGATAAATAAGAATTGAATTTACTAACCGTGATTTGAAATCATAATCAAGTGCTCGGTAGACGACTATCTTACAGACTGAGCCAAACTGACAAGTCTTAAAGATCTAATAAAATTCAAGTTACAAATACGCCATGTCTTATTTCATTCTAATGAATAAACCCCCTTATACTAAAAATATTTAGTTTTATATTTTTTTGTATTATATTAACATTTCAAAAAAAGTTGAAATAATCATTTTCGTCGGAATAGAAGTATGAGTGGATTTTGCTCCTGCAGCAGTCAGGCTTATCTCTCTTTTTTCTTCCTTCTCCCCTTTCCCTTCTCATCAAATTGTACCTTTTCCCGACCCCTCATCTCTCTTTATCCCCTTTCCATCTTCCTTAGTCTCTCTCCTTCCCTTTCATCCTTACAATCTTCAGTCAACCTCTTTTCTGTCTTCCCAAACAGTCGTTTTTAAAAAGCACGTTTTCCCTTCTTTTGATGACGTAGTCTTCCTTCTCTTAGTCTCCATATTCTCTCTATCCCTTACTCCATCTTGTAGAAATGACCCCACCCTATCTCATGCCTCTGCCTACTTCAAACGAGACCTTCATGTCGAGCACAAGGGCCCTTAAACTATGTCCGCCAGTATTGGTTGGTGGTTGCTGTCTCGTCATCTTCCACAAGCCTCGTTTCAATTGTTTTGTTAGTTCGTCTGCTTTTTCTTCAGTTGTTAGTTACAGTGAAATACGTCTTAATGGATTTCGAGAACGATTTATTTTTTCTAGCTATTTGTATTGAAAAAACGTAGCCATCAAAGATGGCGAAGGGGGTCTATCCTTCTTTTTTTTTATATATGCGTTTGTTTGTTATGTCTCTGTATGTTCCAGCAATCCTGGCCGTACTGTTTTGTCAGCAGACTTGACTATTAGCTCTAGTACTCAACTAAATTCCATCTAATTATGGTTTTCTGGTTTTTGGTGAGGAAAAAAGCTTTTTTGACCTTTAACGGCTCCTTCGATTATTTTTTCTTTTTTGGCTGTTTTTCATAATGAATAATCATTGAATTCTCCAGTATTTAGATGTTCCTGTATATTTTATTACTCTATTTTAGATGGGTTTTTTTTTCAGTTAAAAACGACAGTAATTTCTTTAATCGAATCAATTCTCACCATATTTATTCTTGGATGGAATTTTTTTTACATGACTTTAGATTTTGATGCTACGACCGTTCTATTATTGACTGCGATGACAAGTCTCTTCTTCTTCTTCTTCTTCTTCTTCTTCTTCTTCTTCTTCTTCTTCTTCTTCTTCTTCTTCTTCTTCTTCTTCTTCTTCTTCTTCTTCTTCTTCTTCTTCTTCTTCTTCTTCTTCTTCTTCTTCTTCTTCTTCTTCTTCTTCTTCTTCTTCTTCTTCTTCTTCTTCTTCTTCTTCTTCTTCTTCTTCTTCTTCTTCTTCTTCTTCTTCTTCTTCTTCTTCTTCTTCTTCTTCTTCTTCTTCTTCTTCTTCTTCTTCTTCTTCTTCTTCTTCTTCTTCTTCTTCTTCTTCTTCTTCTTCTTCTTCTTCTTCTTCTTCTTCTTCTTCTTCTTCTTCTTCTTCTTCTTCTTCCATAAATAATCCACGCACACACGGACCCCGCTTAAGCTTCAATCTCGAATGAAAAATGCATTATCCCTTGTATATTCGGCATCCCTTTCTTTGATCTAATCGGCATTTCCGAAATATCAGATGTTTGCCGCGAGTCGGAAAATGTGGATTTCAATCAAAGCCGTATTTCCTCGATCTCAAATGTATGCAAGTTATGAATGTGCAAGCATAGTTATTCCATTGTAACAATACAATGAAAACAGTTAGAGAAACGTCATTTTATTTCTCCTTTTCTGAAATCTCTTCTACGACTTTATGCAATTCGGCTTCTAAGGTGATTTCATGCAGAAAGCTCACCAGGAGAGAATTTGTCAGAAAAAATGTTTAAATGTTCTGTGTTTATTTGCTGTTTGAAAAGAATGTTTTCCAATTCGTTTCCACGCTGTACATTTGAACATTTTTCTGATGAGTCAATCTCTGATGTGTAACACCCGAAAAGAGCTTGTAAGGATTTCTTTTGAAAAGAAAATTTTATTTCATTTAAACCCCTCCTCTTTTATATGTTTAACTATGAATCTGCTAATTTCGACGATGTTTTGTTTCAATATGATAACGCAATTCGTAATCATTCTGTCGAATCATATATCCATCTCCTGATAACATAATTGTCACGTTGATAAGGAACATACATTGAAAAAATAATTTTAAACTATATATATATATATATATATATATATATATATATATATATATATATATGCAAATAGATAGGTATATTCCACATAAGGGTTGAATAAATGCAAGAAAAGTGTAAAAAAAGAAAAGCCAGACTTTTTAGTATGATTTTGAGTTATAGTAGTTTCTAATAATGAGCCTTGGTATCGTAGTTTTGAAAAGTACTATACCTCAAAACTATAACTGGTTTAAAGTATATAAAGTTTGGCTTTCCATTTTTACATATTTCTTATATCTATCTATCTATCTATCTATCTATCTATCTATATATATATATATATATATATATATATATATATATATATATAAGATGCTGGCATTGTTCAAAACTTCTATTTACAAACATAACTCAGTAACCCACGTATGGAAATACTAAAAATTAACCACTACCACAGATACTTATTCCCAGCCACTTTTGAAGAACAATCCAATCACCATAATTATCTGAAACAGATTAAACCCAGAATGATTAAATCAACAACTAAAGTCTTATAAAAAGAGAACCCTTTCATTGGGAAATAGATTTAGGTGAGAATAGATACTCTCAGAGAGGAAACACGCTGCAACTGATCGATTAACTATATACTGATAACGAGAATGTCAACACTATACCGTCTTAATTTACAATTTACAACTACTAACGAGCACAACATCCTCACTAAATAAAACAGAAAAAAACAAGCAATAACTAACCGCTAGATATATGTATAAATAGAATAACAGATCTTACCACCTAGAAAAATAGACCCCCTGCAAAAAATGTCCTTAATAGGAATCTAAAGTAAACCTGAAATATTCTGCCTGAAGAAATCCCAACTCGGCAGAAACATAAACGAATCCTAACTCCATTATATATATATATATATATATATATATATATATATATATATATATATATATATATATATATGTGTAGTGTCATCCACAGACAGCTCTTTCGATGTATTACATCTCTTCAGTGTGGCTATATCCCATCCAGTACCGCGTGGCAGAATTGAAACCCTCATATCGGACCCTGTGGCCGATATCCTACCTCTGGACTGGGTGGTCAAAAAGGCTGAATTTAAGCAATATATTCATTTACGCAGAAAATCCTCATCCACCAGAGTGCTCTATTCCTATGGAAGAGCATATATATATGATCTGACAGGATGATTATAACCTGCGTTAAATCACATAGAAACTCTTATTTGAAATTATCCCCTTTCATTCACGATGAATGCATCATTTGGCCAGGACAACTTGAATAGAATAAACAATTAAATAAAATGAGGCTGCTGCAGGAATCGACCGATAGGGTTGTCACTTCAACGTAGCATTGCTTTGATCGTTGAGTTAAACAGTCGTTGGTAATGCAAAGGCCAGAATAACTGTTCAAATATATATGTGTGTGTGTGTGTGTGAAGAAAAGAACTCAAGGGGTAGGTGCTACATCTCACTTTTTTTATTATTCATAGGGCGTAGTTCGATGCATTTCTTCGGGACCAGCCATCTTTTTCAGAGAAAATACTTGCTGTGGTTCACAGAAAACTTTGTTATTTACATGTTTCGATACTGAAGAGAGAAATGGGGATATTTCTGTATTGTTTAGAAATGAGAAAAAGAAAAGACAAAAGGACAGAAAGAAAGAAAGAAGGAAAGAGTAGACAGAAAGAAGATAAGGAGACCAAAGGAAGGAAGGGGGGAAGGAAAAATCAAACAATCAAACAAAAGAGCTTGGGAAAAGAAAGGAGGAAAGAGAGAAAGAAAGAAAGAAGAAAGACAGAAAAAAAGGAAGACAATCGTGCGAAAGATGGGGGAAAGAAAAAAGTGAAGAAGGAAGACCGAGAGAAAACAAGATGGGGAGAGTGATGATAGAAAAGGTGAAATTAAGAACGAAAGAAAGAATGAAAAACAACAATGAAAGAAAGAAAGGAAGGAAGGTAAGAAATCGTGAAAGAGAAAAATCCGATTCAAAATATTGTAAAACTCTAATTATTACGTGTCTTTATTTCATTTTTATTTATTCTATGGTTGCAGACCGTGTTGCCAATCTAGTGTTTTTTGCTCTAACTTCAACGCGTCTCATATTCAGGTAGTGCAAAAAAAAACCCTTAAATAGCACAGTTGTGCTAAAACATTTTGGCCATCCAATGCGCGTTTTTACCATTTTCTGCAAAAATTTTGGGAGATTTCGGACGTTTTCGTCATTTTTTAATTCAGTGATTTTTGGCAGTCATACTAGCACGAAATATCTTCTGAGTTAACAGCACTTCGTGTAGGCCTTTTCTACCTCTGTCCGTCTCAGTCTTATTTGTTATTTCACGTTACATTTTTTCTCCAGTATGATCTGTATTTAAAGATTATAATTCAAGTCTATAATATTATGTAACTATGTTTTTCCTTTTTGCCCCACGACTGTTTTGAAAGGCATAATCAAATCGTCTTCTCAACTTCTTACTACATTGTTTTTTCTTTTCTCATTTCTCATGAGCAATAGAACCGGTTATCCGCCTCTCGTCTCGTGTTAAGAAAGCCGTGCCTTCGGGAAATGAAGCGTTTCATCGCATTCTTATTTATTCTCCACCATTTTTTTCCTTTTGAACGTCTTAAATATTGCCAAGACTGGTTGCTGCAGGATCAAACTTCTACTTCCAGTCCGACTGAAGATGATTTCTGAACGCTCTATATCATATATATATATATATATATATATATATATATATATATATATTAAATGGTAAAATTATTATTTTTGAAATGTTTTTTTTTTAGTATAGATATCCTTATTTATTAGAATGATATAAGCCCTTGTATAATTGTAGATACATGTGTAAGACTTCTCAGTTTGGCACAGTCGACCAATCACTGTTGAGAATCTCCATTCTATTCGATATAAATGTATTTATTCATAAGAATTGAATAAGCCTGCGCCTATCTGGATGATACATTTTCGGCAACATCAAAACCTAGTCAATATAGCATAGTCACTAAGGATGAATTTTGGCACTCAGTAGGTCGTGAGTTCAAATCAGAGTAGAGAAATGAGAATTTTACATCTGTTTACACTAGAAATTTTGGTGAGGATGGTTCATGTCATTTTTGTTCTTGTTATGGTAGAAAGATAAAGTCGATTCTAGTCTTGGAGCTTGACAATATTCAACTTTTTCAGACACAATGAATACCCAAAGTATCAAATTAGATGAATTGAAGTCAATTTGAACGGGAGTTTGACGAGAATCATTTGCGTAGGACTACTTGTCAATTTCCCATTGACACTTTACATTCCACACAGCAGTCACAAAACGGTCAACATAGATTTCTTCAGTTTTCCAGTTGGCTTGGCTAGTTACATATATATGCATCACGTGTACAGTTTGCACGGATGAAGCCAGGGGGTTGAAAATATATGCATTTACTTCTTACTATGTCCCGAAAAAAAACGTCTTTTTTTTAACCCACTTCATTTTTTTAGAAGAGTGAGGGTTCAGTTTGCAATGTAGACTCATGGCAAATTGGTCATCTCGTTTATAGCGGCTTGTTTCTTTTTAATTCTGACTTTTTTCAGAGATTACTATCAAACAAAAGGTGAGAGAAGCTACTTATTTATTGATCACCATTTTTCCAAGTTGTAACTGGCAACACGGCATGCTGCCAAAAGACGTTGGTCAATTGACGGTTTCTATCGGGTGACTAACCAGACCTGTTTTCCTTTTCATTTTATTTTAGCAAACTTTCTACATCTCTGTCTTCCATTTTTCTTTCTCATGCCTCCATCTCAATTTTCTTCTTCTTCTTCTTCCCTCTCTCTCACCCTCTCTCTCTCTCTCTCTCTCTCTCTCTCTCTCTCTCTCTCACGCACACACATACAACTTTCCACCCTCTCCCTCATATTTTCCTATCAGTGTTGTCAACGAAGTGCATTCTGTACGTTTTCAGCTTTTGCAGGACGAAAAAAAAATAGCCCAGGCGTACGTAAACATTTTGGCCATTCGGGGGAGTGTTTTACATTTTTAGCCTCTTTTTGGTGCTTTTTGACCAGTTTGGGGCATTTTCGGCTATCCCCCCCCCTTTTTTTTCAATTTACCACTTCTTGTCAGTCACTCTAGTGCAGTTTGTTCTTTTTTTTTTAGCAACACTGCTTCCTATCTCTCAATCCTCTCCCTTTAGTTCTTCAGCGATTGCATTTTCTCACCAATCCCAGAAATCAGTTCCAAACTTCATCTTCCTCCCGAAACCGCGGAGTCTGGTTTCCAAACGATGCAAATACTCCATCCTTTATTTTCATTCTTTCTTTTGCTCTATTTACTTATTAGTCCGTGAGCTTAAAGTAGAGGCTGTGGTGGGGGATGTGTGAGATGGGGTGGTAAACGTCACCTGACTTGGCCCAGACTACTTGTTTGTGTGGCTGTCAACCTCTGACGCTGTTAATCGCAAAGAAAAACCCGAGTATTAAAGAGGAGGAGAGACAGAAGAGGATCAGTGAACGTGATATCAACGATCGGAGGGTAAAGTGGAGATTGAGTGCTGAGCAAACAAAGGCGAATACAATGAAAGCGATGATCCTTTTTGACTCTTAAATCGATTGGTTGTCAGTCCCTAAGCTTCGCCAGGGCGTTTTATTAACATGGCCAGATTGAGGAGAAAGCGGAGACAGAAGGATATCTTCGAACAGGACTCGTGGAAGAGATAGGGAATATATATATATATATATATATATACATATATATATATATATATATATATATATATATATATATATATATATATATATATATATATATAGTCTGTTATTATATAATTAGATAAATGAAAATCCCAGATCTAGAGAGGGTGCTTTGGAAAATAGTGAAAATCTCTACACTTGGTAATACGTCATTGCGTTGGAACAACAGACCAAACTGTTGTGTGCTTCTCAAATAATACAATTACATATATATATATATATATATATATATATATATATATATATATATATATATATATATATATATATATATCAACTCTGGAATGAAGCACTCTGGTAGATTGGGAATTATGCATAAGTAAATATATCGCTCAATTCGTCCACTCCTGCATTGGGTGGAAGCGAAGGTTTCGGCCCCACCTAGCGGTACTGGAAAGGATATCGAGTCTATAACCATACTGAACAGTTGTAATACAGCGAAACAGCTGTCTCTGGATGACGCAAATATTAATTATAATTAACGCTCCCTTCTTTACGGTAAAGCAGTCTTAGGTTGGGCACCTATTTGCTATAAGCAACTATGCAATGCTCTTCTAACTCTGGAATCGAGCTCTTGTATTTGGGGAATTATGCATACGTAAATATATCGCTTAATCCTACTGACCGTCCAGTTTTGCGTAGAGCAGAGGAAGAGCATTTGCCTCTGGAGCGAAGGTTTCAACCCCACCTGGTGGCACTGGAAGGGATATCGAGTCTACACTGAAGAGTTGTAATACAACGTAATGTGGATGACATGATTACTAATTATATATACATAGATATAAGTAATGTATATTAATATCCGACGATGCGAATTAGGAAAGAGTTTTAAGAACAAAATTTCACTCGAACCGAAATATCTATTGTATAATTATTTTGTTTGATATCTGTCTATAAATGTAAATCTATTTTCTCAATCTATTTATTTAGCAAGCTATCAAAATGTCCATAAATCATTCCGTTTACTTTGAGTTTCCTCATGATGTTAAAAGCAATTAAACTGCTATTTTAAAAAAAAAACAACTCTCTTAGCTCCTCGGTTGTAAGTGTAATTTTCTGATTTATCATGTCTAAAAAGTATAGGAAATTTCTTTTAAACCCCCCAAACTTCGCTTATGTCATCAGATCAATGATATTTTGTAATTTATCTACCTGGCCTTAGATAGCTTAGGGATGGTATTTGACGGCACTTGGAGACTGTAAACCCTTCATACGGAGCCTTGATAAATTGTTTTATAAGGCCACTTTTATGCGCAGTAGTAGCTTTGACATCTTCTAGGGTTCAACCAGTGTTCCCATGTAACGTGGTTCATTTCCTCGAAGAATTCCCGTCTTTGGCTGTCGTATTAGAAAGGTTTTGACACTGTTATTTTGCAGGTTGAATGAGGTGCATAAAATATGCGTTGTATGCCTCGCAAAATCTGCCACGGCGTACTGTCTGAGGCAAAGGATAAAGTTGATGCCTTCGTCGAACCACAGACAAAAGAAGACTCTGGAGTGCAAAGAATTCCCCAAGAAACTCACTGAGACGGGAAAGCAGATTGGTACAGTTTTACCCAGTGGTACCGGAATTCTAGGACGATCACAAGGCTGAAAACTATTTAAAGCTGATTGAGACTATGGCGAAATACAACGTTAAAATTGTGTGCTGGCTACTTCTCAAAGTCTATATCCTTCACATTCATCTTCATGTATTCAAGGAAAACATTGAGAATCTATTCATTTAGATTAATGTGTTGGTTTTCTGAAGAAATTTGATGCGAAATCGAAGCCGACAGAAAATCTTCTAAGGATACAAGTTGGTCAAATTTTGATTTATATAATGAAATATTCTTTCTGCTATTTTTTCAGATTGCAACTGCCTGATCACCATTCCATGATCGTTAGTTAGCAACGTGGATTGGGATTTGAAATTATATCCCTTATTCTCAGGAGCTGCCTCTCCTGAGCAGTTGACTTACCGATTAGGCTACGGGCACTAACCATCTACAGTTTATTTCCTTCTCATAATGTTCACTAATGATCGTGGAATGATGGTCTCGGGGATGCGATAAAAAAAAACAGCTGAAATAACTCGAGAGAAATTCTAATAGAAAAATAATAATAACTAACAATGCTTCATCGATGAAATTCGAAAATTAGTACAATAAGAAAAAAGAAATCAGCAGCAGCAGCAGTCTTTTAGCGTCTGTCGTTGGACGTAGACCTTCTCTAAGTTTCGCCAAACTTTTCTATCAAGGGCGTCACAGAGCCAGTACTGTCTGAACTTGCCTGGTTCGTCACACCATCTGATGATGAGTCAATATGTCTAGCAGTAGTCTGAAATTCTTGCAACATGATTAGCCCATTGCCATTTGAGTTTTCTAACGGATTCCAAGATACCTCTGGTTCCTGTTTTTATCAAATATACTGTGCTATCTTGTGCTTTCCTCGAGTGATTTTGAGCATGCTTCTCTTTTGTTTGCGTTGCATGGTTCTCAGCGTGGTGATGCTTTAAGTTAGGTTCTATGTTTAAGCACCATATGTGACTCTCTGGTGGATGCATTGGTTGTATACCCATATTTTTAGGACTTAGAAATTAATAATGACTTTTATTCATTCTAAATCTTGCTTTCTTTATATTCCTTCACCCTATGCACTTAAAACATGAATGTCTATAAGCAAGTCTATCTAAGCTGATTGTAACCTATCATATTTTTGACAAGTACACGGAAGTACAGAATGTTTAGAATGTTACAAAATCGGCACCTAATTTACTTATCAACAGTGGAAGGTGAGAATTGTAAGAGTTGAACATTGCAAATAAAAACCCACGTCTTATCCATTGCAAGATAAAAGTTCTGACTCACAGATAGAACTAGAGTTGCCATCAATCTCAGTAAGAAAAGATTTTTCTGACGTAACCATAGATCTGTTGTTAAATAGTCCCAGTCTCATAGAAAGAGATTTGATCTACTTAGGAAGTCATCATTTAATCTCTTTGCCTTGACCTAGATTTCGAACACTGGCCCCCGAGTGTCATGGAGCAACTGCTACTGAAATAAATAAAAACGTAGGTAATAACTTCGTTAAAATGAATAAGAAGTTAATTAAGAGGTAGGAAGTTTTAATTTCGTTGTTTTTGTTGCAAAATAGATAAAAAAGGATTTACATAATCAAGGGTTTATTCAATAAAAAATAAATGACTTCATAGAAAACGAAATAAAAACTTCTCATTTTCATTGTTAGTACAAGAATAAACAAAAGGTAGTCAAGAAATGTTGAGAGAATTTTTTTAGAGTTTTGATGCAGTTTTCCTTATTTTGACAAAAATTGATAAACTTTTTATTAAATTATAACTACCTTTTTATTCACTCTATAACAGAAAACAACGAAAATTAAAAGTTTCTATTTCGTTATCAACGTCATATCAGCTGAGTTATTTTATCTTTAAAGTTTTGATACAGTCATCCTTGTATTGTTGAATGCATTTCATTGATTGAAAATTTGATTTGTAAGTTCAAACTTTGAAAGTATGCTTATTGCAAGGGATCTCCTTGTAAGAAAAGTGGGACGCAAATGATTGGGACGACAGAAGAAAAAAAACAAAAAAAAACAGACGCAAATGTCCAGGGATGCCTATGTCAAACGATGCAAAAGACCGGTACACAGTTGTCCTGTACGCAATTTAGTGTGATACAAATGACTAGCCAGCAAATATACCAGATGCAAATGTCCAGGAACGCCAATGACCGGAAGGCATTTGACCGGGCAGTAGTCATCCTGGCTGCAATCGACCTGTTACTCGAACAACTGACTTTTGTTTCAAACTCTGGTCAGGATTATTGGCCGATTGATCGATTTTTTTGTATAATTTGACTGGTAAAATTTTAATGAGTTCCATACCTCCCACCTGCCGTAAATAAAACACACCTGGTGGTCTTCATTGTGTCGGTTCCGACAGGCTGATTAATTAGTCAATAGTACACATTATCATATCCTACCCCAGAGAGGGAGGAACATCTCAATAACACTCCAATCAAAACATGATGCGTCCTGTGGCAGAAGGTGCTTTTGAATCTTGAGTGTGCTGTGTGATACAGATACACAAAAACATTAAAAAAATATTTTAGTGTTTATAAAAAGCAATGGATAGTTGAAGCTTTTTTGTCACAATGTAGAGAAAGTGGTTCCAGTTATAGAAATAAGAGAATTAATGAAAAACAGAACTTGGATTAGACACTACCATCTGCGGATAATAATATCCAATCTAAGTTGATCATCCGTAGCCATCAAAGATGGCAAAGGATTCTATCCTTATTTATATTTTCGGGTGTTTCTTTGTGTGTTTATGTGTTCGTATGTTTGTTGATGTCTTCGTGTATTCGCTTATGTGTCTCCAATGCTCATGGCACAACCATGTTGTCTACTGACTTGAGATCAGACATCAATGCTCTTCTAAACCCCTTTTGAAATTTTTTTTTTTTTTTTGAAAAAGCTTTGTCCTTTTCAGACATTATTCTGATGGGTTTAATTATCTTTGATAGTTTTTATTAGATGTTCTTTGTTGCTTTTTTTTTTTCACTTTTTATTGTTTTCCTTCCTTTGAAAAACGTCAACGATGTCTAAATGAAATTCATTCTGATCATATCTTTTCTCAGATTGTACTTTTTTTCATGACTTCAAGTTGTGACGCTACTGTTTCCCAACTGTTGGCTGTGATGGCGAGTTTTTTTTCCTCCAATTAATCATCTTATTTATTTTCATTTGTTCGCCATTTTTAACATCAAATAAGTAAGGGTGTGAAACTTTGCAATTTACAATCGGGACCAACTTCCCTACATTGTACCAAAAAGGCAAACTATAATAAATTTTTTGCGTTTTTGTGCATCCATAGTAGAGAACACACCCAAGATACAAAGCATCATATGATATTTTCCCACCCACCATCTCATGATTCAATCTCTTAAAAAACCGTCAGTGGTGGGCATAGATAACGAAAAGGCGCTCAATTGATAAACCACAAAATTACAGCTCTCCAAGTCTGTTTTCAAGGGTTTTCGAGCAAAAATATCCATCCGAAGCTAATTTGGCGTAGTAAGAGTTAGCGGTTGGCGGTTATCTTTGCTTCCGCTAAATTTTTAGCGGTTTATAAGTTCAGCGTTTTTGTTAGCTTTGCTCATAGCTGGAAACCGTCAACCATAACTGTTATCATGTTCATCTAGCTGGTTATATATATATATATATATATATATATATATATATATATATATATATATATATATATATATATATATATATATATATATATTTCACTCCTAAAGACCGAATTGATGGAGCGAAAAAGCTTGAAGTTCCAATTTTTATTCCTTATTTTGTCTAAAGAAAACGTTTTTATGATTTTTCAGAATCCCTCCCAAATAGGTTTTTAGTAGAGGGGATTCAATTTACAATGTGTATTCATGCTGAATTGGTCTTTAGTTGTTGCCGGCTTTTTTAGTTATCCAACAGAAGTCGAGAGAAGTAACTCATTCATTGATCAGCCCTTATCCCAGTTTTTTTCTAATTGATTACCCCCAACATAGTATGCTGTCACGTGACGGTTTCTATCGACTGACTAACCCATATATGTTTCTCAGCTTTCTCAGCTTCCTTAGGAGCTTTCTCCATCATCAAAATGAAAGATGGCGACGACGTTTCTCTTTACCCTAAATGTACATTCCTTAGTTGTAACTCAGAATTTCCCAACCTTGAGTGCGTGCACTCAAAGTGGTGTGTAAGGCAATTTTGGGGGCGTCTCAGAGGGTTGAGAACAAACTTCTTTTCCTGTTTTATTGCTGAATTCATGTACACGACTTTAGAGTCAAGCATTTTGAAGTTAATTGAGAGAAAAGCAACGGCAGCCAGGGCATTGAATTGTTGTTTGTTTTTTTAGATATATTGATACAAACGATAATTTCGACATCTGATTTATTTTTCAAATTTTGTCATTCACACTTTTAAAAATAAACTTTGCTAAGTTTGACCAGTTTTACTTTGGGAGGCTTTGCGTTAAGATTTAATAGATGATCTCTCAGTATTGATTACTCTTTTCCCGGGCAACGACGGATACCCATACTAGTATACATACATACATACATACATATATATATATATATATATATATATATATATGATAAGTTGAAAAAAAAGGCAGCATTTCAAGATATTTATTTATTATACATTGATTTTGTTTTGTGGTACTGCTGGGATTTCGTGAGAGCATGACGTGCTTAATTTTATTTGAAAAAGGGATGGGGGGAAATGCAATATTTTTCTCCAGACACTTCAGGAGAAGGTTTCGATTTATTTAAAACGAAAATGAATATTAATGATCTTGTTAAGTGCCCTGACAAGTAATAGGTATTAGTATCGAGCGATGTGAATAAGGAAAGAGTTTTAGGAACTAAATGTTGCTCGAAACTGAATATTTACGGTGCATTTACATTGTTTGCTAGATATCAATCTATCAATGTGAGACTATTTTCTCTATCAATATATCTAGCAAGATATTGAAATACCCATAAATCACTCTGTCTACAATAAGTTTTCTCATAATGTTAATAGCAATTAGAGTGTGCAACGTTTTTAAAAACGTTTTTCACCCTTCGGTACTAAGTGTTACTTTCTGATTTATCTTGTCTAAAAAGTATAGGAAATGGCTATTATCCCCCTGGAATATTGAGAATTCTATTTATTTTTATTTTTCCTTTTTTTTTTTTTTGGTATTCAGTGGTCGTGCGAGCTGGTAGTTATAAATCATAAATTTGTAGGATATAGTGTAGGCATCCTCTTCATCAGTATGTTGTTAAACCATCAGCTCTTTATGGTATGTTTTCTCTCCAAGAAAATCTGTTTCCCAATGTTAGGGTTCACTTATACATAACCTCAGTTGTAAGTTTAGTAATTCTAGTTTTGGCCTGTTTTTACATGTCTAAGATGATTATTGCAATTGTGTTTTTAGTGGCTGGAGGTTTAAAATAATTGTATTAATGTTTATAGTAATAACGAGGAGAATAAAATATCTATGGAGGTTAATTTCTGGAACACCAATATGTTGAGTGCTAAATTATATTTCTTTTTTCAAATGGAAACTTTGGGCAGTGCCTGCAGTTTGATGCCACTTCATTCATCCTATTTGATATTTCTTTTTCTTTTTCTACTGGCAAAAATTAACATTTCAAAGCTCTCATTCAGGTGTAGGCAACATAGGGTAATGCACATATTGTCCGAATGAACGGGGAATAGACTGAACAACCACACGGTAGAATGATCATACATGTTCGTTTGATAGTCCGAGAGAAAAAAAGAGATATGTCTGAGAGTTCGTTCGTATTACATAAATAGTAGTAATGGTTAAAACCGTTAGACACTAGGAATTCTATTCAAAAGTAAATGGGCTGGTTATTTTCAGAATCTGAAGGAAACAACAGACTGTCGGTTGCTCAAGAGTGCAGGAGACACGAAATGTTCACATTCACCGGATACATGTCCTTATTATATATATATATATATATATATATATATATATATATATATATTCCGAATTAATATATTTAATTCATATTTACTTCTCGGTGTGCATATCATTTGCAAATTTCATGAATACTTACCTAATACGAACAACAGAACTTTGGATTTGTCAGCAATGCTAAGAATTTAATGGTAAGAAACTGTCAACACAACCGTCGACATAGGTTTCTTCAGTTCTCAATTTGGTCCAGCTGACTCTGTATGTATCACGTATATAGGCCACACCATTGTAGCGAGAAGACTGCAAATTCTAATATTTATTCCATATCATGTCAATTTTGGGATTTCGAAACCACACCCTTGAATAGGTTTTCAGAGTGGAATTGGTACTCAAATAATTCCTAATTTACATACGAAACAAAAAACTCTTTGAAACAATTGAGTTTATTCCCAAAATGTAAAGACATTACAGTGTGATGGTTGAAAAATAAATGTAGATAATCTTATGTGTCTCGATCAGTCATCACAAACTTCCTTATGCCATACTCCCACTATTGAGACTTCTGTGCGAGGAAAATTTCTGTCCAGCCCTCTAATATTTAAAATCCAGTAAGACACTCAATGCCATTTTTAAATAGCTAAAAGGGGCTGGGATTGTCAAAAATTACTAAAATTGTGTTTGTGTAACTTGGCAACTATATACGACCCAAAACCCGCACAGAGTAAATATACAATGTATTTATCATGTATTAAGACTATAATGAAAATAAAAGCCACTGCTTTGGTTGGTAATCTTTGTAATAACGCGTTGTTAGCTATAATGAAAAAAAACTGCGCATTCCAAATTTGAAATACATTATTGCGACGAATACAGACACATTTTACGACCCAGTAATTGGTCTATTGGCTATTTAAAAGCTGAAATCACCCACTAACGGTGAACACTGCTGTTGATGATTTGTCACAGAGCGATAGTTGGTAGTAGGAATATACTTTATCTCTAATCTTCGTAACGTTGGTGTAATCTTGGTCTGAAACAGTCCGATTATTAATGACTCGGCCAGGAGACCCCTGGGTTTCACGTTCGAGGCGTCGTAACGTGCGAACACCTTATTGAACATTCATGAGTTGGTCATTAGTAACGTGTGGGAGAACAAATTGCTCCATCTTAGCTCGCAGTATCGTACGAGTAATGGGCAACATTTGCTGTTGAAATAAGGCATTGTTTCCTTCATTACTTATTGATATGATCTCGCGAAGAACCTGAGGGAGAGCAAAAAACTGATTGCAATCCATCTTACAATAGCGTTCGCTCTGTATTATCCACCTTCTAGTTTCCTGTCGAGGTTGATTATGGGAGTAACTGAATTTTGCTACTGCTGTCTGGGTAGATAAGGTACTTTATGGAAACAGTTTTTCCAAAAGTTCACTTGACCACTCTCTTCTCAGCCAAACATCTTGACATGCCAGTGATGAGATATCAAGATATATGGCTATAAGACAGAGCACCGGGAGAGATGGATTCATGCCTTTCTCAAATCTGTTGGTGAAATGTCTGCATTGTGTCAATCCATCCTCTCACTTCAGGCTCCAGCAATCTTGACTTCAATGTCTTTGATAATGTTTTAAATGCACCTTACTACGATTATCTACACAACACTGATCTTAATACCTTACTCCTTTTTTTAACTCCTGGGCCATGTCCTGGTATTTTTTTCCAGCTTTTCACCCATACATAGCCACGTCTATGATTTGGCAGGTTCTCTTGTTCTTGGTCACTGGATAACCCGATTCTCTTGCTTGGATGGTGTGGTCGGTTTAAATGTCAAAATCAGAGAGTAATGTGTGACTTCTACTTTCTAGAACAATCTCTGGTATGAGTTAGGACCATTTGTCTACATGGTCGAATCCCAGTTGTTTGCGTAGTTCCCAGTTTACAACAGTTTACAGCTATCCAGTCTTGCCTGTTCTTGTACTCTCCCTGAGCTAGTTTAGTACATTCACTGGTTATCTGCTTCACAGTCTCAACCCTCTCTCCACATAGGTGACAATTGCAATCTATCTCGGTTTTGTTGGTCTTCACCTTGATATAGTTTGTCTTAATGCATTTGTTTTTGGCGGCCATAATAAGGGATTCGGTTCGGGTGTCCATGATTGCTCATCTACAATATCTCTATTTGAATTTCCCGAGTAGTTTTTTTCTGTCCTCATTTTTCTTTTTCGTTGTCTTCTTTGCAACTCCTTCGTTTTCTATTTTTTGTTTTTATTTTGTATTTTTTGCTGCTTACAGTACTTTGCTCAGTATCTTCACTGCATGCTTGCACATACTTTTCTTATCCTGTGTTGGCCTTTTGGACACAGTTCTCTATGTTGGTCAGTCTTGTCACCTGCCTTACTCTCATACTCCCATACATTCCACATGTGTCATCTCTGGGTTGCAGGGGCTTACGCATAGTCATAATTTTTCTAGTTCACTGGTCCATCGGTTGGAGTTCATTCTTTGCCCACCGAAGAGATGGACACGTGTATCTTACTACCGATACTGTCTATGTGTCCTTCCCTGTATCATATTTCTGATCATTACAGAATACATATTAAGTCCAACGACAGAAATGTGTATGAAGGCTGGATTTGGATTGTAAGCTAAACAGTACAGAGGAACATTCAACAGGTATATTTTTCCTATGGTAAAACTCGTACGCATTGATGTGAATTATTGGCCTCCTTTTGCTTCCTTTAGTGGCTAAAAATGGCTAAATTCCCCCATTTCTCCCTTTCAAACGAACTTCATTGCTAAAGATGTTAAGTACACTCGAAAAATAAATGTTATTATTCAAAAAATGAAGAGAAAAACATCATTCATCATCATAGCATCCGTATGACTTTTCGAGTTTACTTGACATTGATTAGTCCGCTCAAAAATTCGTACAAAGGCTCAATGAATGCTGAAAATAAAAAACGTATGATTATCATGATCTTCAAATAATATATCTTTCCATTAAGAATTCAAGCATGAATCAATTATTGGAGCCTTTGTATCATTTTCCGAGCGTACTTGGCATCAATCGATTAGAAATCAATAATGGAAGTAAATAACACAATAAGTAAAAAGTATATATTATCATATGAGCACAACGAAAATGAAAGATAGTAATTTGAGTTTATTTCACCTTTATCTCTAATCAAAAACGTATTGATCTGATATCAATGCTATTATAAGACTAAATGTCTTATATTCCTAATATAAGAGATTTTCACTGAATAATGTTCACCAGCTTGTTGTTATCATTATTTTCTCACCCACGTTAATTGAAGTACTTCAGATTTTTATATGTACATACCATCAATTAATTGTGTTTCAATCCGATCTTTAGTTTCCATGGACAAGGGACATCAGATGGTTGACATCCGAAGGATCTCAACAAAAATTATTTTATATACACGTGTCTATCTCTTGGCTGGGCAAAGAATGAACTCCAGCCAATGGACCAGCGAACTATAAAAAAATATGACGATGCGTAAGCCCCTGCAACCCAGACATGACACATACATGGCACCTGTCAACACTGACCAAGGAAGTAACATCCCCATTTTATTGTTTTACATCAAGCATCATGGCATGCCAGTGACGGGGCATTATTTTTCACAGGATTTGGCGGATGGGGTGCAAAGATACGGGTCAATGCCTTCCTTGTGAGCATGAATTCTTACAAATTACTCTTGAAGACCGAGGAATGAATCAGCCAAAGTGCTTTGTGAACATGAAAGAGAGGAAGTAGAGATTGGATTGTCTGAATGAAAGCTAATATGTTAATGACCCTTCAAAATGTTGTAAGCAATGCAAACTGCCTCAGTGGAAGTGTTTTCTGAGTCTAATTTTGATCCCAACGTTAAGGAAACTTACAATAATTCCTTCCAAACTGTATAAAACGTTTGCGATCAAAAGACACTTTCCTGAGATTCCATAGCAGGGGGGCAACTTAGTTACGTTGAAAAATAAAATTTCCTTTAATATTTATTATAAAGGAACATTTTTATCTACAAATTCAGTCACCAATTCAAAAAATTCAATAGCAAACTAATTGTTTACTTAGAAGTTATAAATGACTTTTAAAGAAAAAAAAATCATAAAATCTTGATGAAAACGGGACTTGTAAGAAAAGCGAATACCTGCACAATGTGTTAATATGATTGTAAAAATACTTTTTAAAAAATATCATTGCATTGATAAAATCAAACAATCTTATTTTATAAAGTTTAATTTCATTGAGGGTATATGCTGATAAAAATAACTATTTTATTCTGTTCTGATATTTTCGTCTATTTCATGATATTCTAGTTCGGTATTTCTGTAAGATATTTTTTTACAATTATGCTGACCCAACGCCAAATTATGCACTTGTGAAAAAAAGTGGATGAGTCAAAGTGAAGAAAACGGGAAATTTTGGGGACAGGGGAGGAAAGGGAAATATGAAAAGATAGATAGATAGATAGATATGAGCATAACGAGGAAGAATCGAGCGAACGGAGACAGATACTTATAAAAAAGATGTACATAGATATGAACAGGGTGAGTGAGATAGGAACAGGGTTGGAGAGAGAGATGAACTGATGGAGATACAGACAGATAGATAGATAGATAGATAATGAAGAGACTGAACTAGATAGATAGATAGATAGATAGATAGATAGATAGATAGATAGATAGATAGATAGATATGAGTAGACTGGGGGAAATATGGAAACCATAAGAAGTTATCCTGAAGATAATTGGGATCGGCATTTAAGGTGTGAGTATTTTAGAAATGTGGTAAGCTAGTTTCTTCTAATAGGTTGTTTTTGAACATGTTCAAAGAAATAGAGTTCACTGTCTCGTCTGATAAGGAGTTCCAATATGAAAGGGATCTTAATGTCATACATCTGTGTCTAAAACCAGGATGATGATGTATTTGGTATTTGTGATTGTGATCTCTGATCGTTACTCTCATTGTTATTTGTAATGTGGGTTTAATCTGTTCGCTTACCCTGCAGTGGGTATCTGAAAGCAAAAAGAAAAGAATGAGAAAAAAAAAGAAGAAAGAAAGAAATAGTGAAAACAAAAAATAAGGAGAAAGATGGAAGACATAAATAAGTTTATTTCAGAATAGAATGAT
Source organism: Thysanoteuthis rhombus (assembly GCA_963457665.1). Taxonomy (NCBI): domain Eukaryota; kingdom Metazoa; phylum Mollusca; class Cephalopoda; order Oegopsida; family Thysanoteuthidae; genus Thysanoteuthis; species Thysanoteuthis major. The sequence goes on from OY735213.1 coordinate 53,908,588, forward strand.
ATATTTTTCATACAAACCAGTGGTATCAAAACTGGAGTCTGTGGATCCTTGGGGGTTCGAACAATTATTCTCAGGAGTCTGCAACAGAGTTCCCTCTGAACCTGATACTGTGAATCTTTTTTGGCAGAGAAACATGATTATCCATCGCTCAGTTATCGAGAGAGATAATAACCGAGCACAGACCTGAACCATATATATTAGAATCCAAATAAACATAATCGATTTAGAATAAATATGATTTTTATAAGATGAAAAAATCGTTCAAGATTGTCGTTCATTGATTACAGTCTGGAAATCAAATGCTAAAAACAGGGGTCTGCCAGATTATTTCCTTTATAGAAGGGGTTTCTTGAGTTCTCAAAGTTTCGAAACCACGGCTATAAACAGATTGATGGAAAGAAGAAGCGGACGAATCGACAATGACGACGACGCCCACCATATTGCCACTAGTAACGGATTTGAACGAGGCTTAGTCAAAGGCTTTTCCTTTGGGAGACAGGCCGTTAAAGCCGATCGATACGGCGAACACGCATCTCGCTCTAGCACTCAACTTGGTTTTGCCTTTCCTTACGTTTACTGGCCGGCCATCCACCGCTCTCCTGCCCACTCACACCAACACCAATCTCAATCAGCGAACCATCGAAAGAGTCAGTCAGGCTCAAGTCTTCTATCCGACCAACTGACCGCTAGCCTTTGCGTCCGGCAAGCCTAGGGATCAACAATAGAAATATATTGCCATGGGGTTAATTTTCTGGCTTCTCTTCTATTGCCATCAACTTCAATAACACCCCCTCTCTCCCTCTCTCTCCCCTCTCTCTCACCCTCTCCCTCCCCCTCTCTCTCAATTCATTAGTCAGTTTTTAACTGCAACGAAAGTCGACGGTTCTCAGCAGGATGGAAACATTATGTTAAGACCAATTTCAAGTCGGTTAACAGCGTTTGTAAGGAATTAGGTGGCCCGAAGAGAGACTTGTAAAAGAGAGAAAGACAACGTTCTTTTCTTCTTTTTTTTTCTTTCTTCTTTTTTTTTTTTTTGATCGGTTCATAGAGTTGGTAAAGATAGAAGAATGCTCTGTAGAGAGTGGACAAAGAAAGACGAATATTTGTTTTACATTTTACGTCACACCACGTCATATAATTTCTTTTTTTTTCAGATCAATTCTCGAGATAAGAAATAGAAAGTGCCAGAAATGAGGAAAGAGAAGAAAAATAGAAAGAACGAAAGAAAGAAAGAAAGAAAGCAGACTATACAGAGTTTTTTTTATAATGTAAACTCTCCATACATTTATTCATAACTTTTTTCATTTGCCTGTTTTTAGTTGCAGTTTTTGTACAGAGTCTGTTCTTTCTCTTGTTATCCCACGTTATCTTTCTTCATTTATCTTGTGTTTCTCTCTATTTCAAATTGCGATTTTGCCTATCGTTCTCACCTGAGTTCAAATCATAGTAGAGGAATTCAGATTTTACATATCGGTTCACTTCCCTAATTTTAGTGAGGATTGTTTTTGTTGCTCTTATTACGGTAGGAAAACAAAGTCAACTCCGGACTTTATACTGGATTTTTGACAAAAATACTTTGCATTATAAATAAGTTTTTTAAGTTCCTTCGTGTGTTTTTCAGACACGTTGTATGAAGATGATAAAAGGTCTTGAAAGGATTAAGTGCCTCACCGTAGAGTAGAAGGTCTTCTCGCACATCATTACTACAGTAGCGACTCCTATCCACACTAAGTTTCCCTATGCTTGTGGCCTTATTCCCCGTTGTCGTGAGTCCTGATTGGGTGACCAACACACATGGCTTTGTGCAGTGTTAATCTAAACTTACCAAATACCATTACTAATCTTGTTAGTTCGACAGTTCGATTCTAAGTGAATGCTCCACTCTTGAGGCCCTGTGCCAGAAATTGGTAGCTGCAAGGATCACCTTTTTAAATACTGAACTAACATTTGTCTAATTTCCCTTTTAATTTCATATGTGATGCTTCGCATGAATGTTTACCAAGTTTAGAATGATACTGCGCTAAAAGTAATCGAGAAACGGGTAGGATGATTGTGTTATGCCAATCTTCAAAGTTTAAAGATATGTGCTTATGATTGTCTGCACAATATCCCCAGATTATCTCAAAGATTTTCAATGACAATTTGTGTACGGTTAGGCCATAGGCTTTCGCAGTTAACGGTGAGTTAACTGTAAATGTAGCTATTGATGAACTCGTTTTGTAGACAATAGTGTTGGGAGAGATACATTATGCTCTTTGTCCTCATTCTTATGTTTTCAATGAGTTTCATTGTTGCTTTCTAGCCAAAATGGATTCTCAAAGACTGAAGTACTCTTTTCCTCTGACAATTCATCTATATCAAGGATCATCCTGCTTAGAAATCAGTATTCATAATCCCAACTTTGACCAAGGATTCCATAAGTCAAGTGGCGAGGGCTGAACGGCTTAGAAAAATCAACATTTGAAACCCTGGCTGCAGAACTCAAAGATCGATTTCCAGTACTGCTGGGAAATACTTGATTATTTCAGCTATGGGGAAGATCACAAAATTATTTAACAAGTGCAGCTACAAGGCCATGATGATAGAATATTCTATGAAGGTCGAACTGATTACACCAGTGAATAAATCTGTGATTCTATCTTGCTTACCATGGCGCCAAGTTGAGAGACGTTAACTAGCTTAGTCTGGTATAAGGCCACAGCAGTAGAGCACCAAGTAGAGCTCGAACTTGGTATACTTATGAATTGTTCAGCGAAACTTGGTAACTATCTGTAGAAGATGCTTGCAGACATCCAATATTTACATAGAACAAATTATATATTTTTTCTTTCTTTTTATAATCTTAAGATTTCTTTATAAAATCCCCACGAATGGCCCGCCCAACCAACCAGCCAAGTGGGCTACAGATTCTTTTCTCTATGCTTGTCTGTATCTATATGCTTTGTTGTGTGTCTCCGGACACTCCTGGTCACATTTTGGGGGCTATGACCTTTAAAATTTGTATGAGTAAACCACTTGGCATCATCCAAAGACTCTTTTTCTTATTCTTGTCTTTAAAAAAAGGGCTTTTGCGATGGTGGGGGGTTCTCTCTGGTCATTTTGGGACCAACAATGTCAAAATCTTGTGCTGATATCTTTTAGATTTTTTTTAGATAAAAAATCTTTTCTTTTTTTTCAGACACTAAGCTCTGATACACGCATGGGCTACGGTGATTCATTTATGCAGATATCTCTTTCTCTGTCTGTCTGTCTGTCTGTCTTTCTCTCTCTCTATTCTTCTATTTCATTTCCGTCTATTTTCCTTCCTTTTTTCTCTCCCTACCCCCCGCCATCGAACGATTGATGTTCTTTATTCCCTCCATTTTTTTCTCTCTTTCTGTCACATTTCATTTTCTTTCTTTCCTCCATGCACTTTATTTCTCTCTTCCTCTTTCCTTCCTGGAAGTCTCTCCACAAAGGGAGGCCATTAACAGAAACCGTCCAGCGCATGCGCAAACAAGACGGCTCAGGTACACCGAGTTGATTGAAACGATTGCAGTCGCCAATAATCACGTACCTACTTCCGTCCGGTCTTTTGCACTTCCGTCTGTCTATCCGAGCAGCAATTTTCCCGTCTGCCTCTTCTACCACGCACCCCACTCTCTCTCTCTTTCTCTCTCTCTCTCTCTCTCTCTCTCTCCGCCTTCTCACTCCATTATATGTTTTCTCGTCCTCTCTCATCGTGTTTAAATTATTAGGTGAGTGCTCTACATGCACTTGACTATTAGTGTGTGTATATGAATAAATGCGTTTCCGTGTCATGAATGTGTGAAAAGCCCACACATTTAAGATTCTACATACGATTGCAGTAGTGACGATTTGGTCAAGAAACTTTCATTTTGCTGGTTCTCTCCTAAGAATTCGGTGACTAACTGACATCTGTGTGTTGTGCACTGAAAATCAAGAACAAAGAGATTGCCAATGGTAATGAATTAATGCAAATATTACTGACAGAATACGGTTATTATATACATAATGTAAATGTAATGCTAATGATTTTACTACAGAAATGCATTGAGGTCTTACTAAAAGAAAAAACTTACCTCAACTTCCTAGTTTCAACCGTTTCCTTTGAAGTAGCCCCAAGCGTGCTGTTTACACATTGGTTCACAACGTGTATTGCTCGCAAAACGTAGCGACACAAGTCTGTATTGCGTTCGGGTCGCTTATTTCTATAAACAGTTGAGTGGAGTTAATGATAACAGAAACAAAGAAACGAAAATAAGCAGTTCTTCATCCACCCCAACAAAAAGACAAGTAGAGACTTGTTGTCTATAGAGACTTTTAAAGACGGGCTCTTCTGTTGTTTTACTTGAATGGTCCTACATGTTCTATTGTACCGAATAATGTACGTATAAATGTATACAAATCCATGTTCCCATAAGTCTACTGGCTTTGTTTCCCCCTTTGGATCAACCTTTTGTTATCCTTTCCTTTGATTGGCACACCTGCACGCGCCAAATCATTTGTCAATGTTTGTCTCCTGTCTTGTTAGTTTCTAGGCTTGTCCAGGTCGGTTCCCCGTGCCACAATACGACTGAGCAATCTTAGGTAAAAGGGTACCTACGCCATGACAAGTGTCACAAGAAGTGCTTGTCGAGTATAAATTGAGCACAAGGCCACTTTTGTCGAGCACGTAAGAGTAACTAAATCTTCAAAAGACCTCAGAGAGCAGCCTGCCAGCCCATGCACTGGAGTAAGTGATCCTGATCTAAACATGCAAATACTGACAGTAACGGTCTGAGAACGTTCCTGTCATCAGGATACCAGACTAAAACCAATCTATCTATCCACCCTGAACAAAAAAATGATGCGATGTATCCACACGCGAATATCGTTTTCTGTAAGATTGCAAATTTACACGCATTTTCGGCTGGCATATTGTTTTCTCTTCCCTCAGAGTGGGCTCAAGGGAAATCAGGAGAAGCGAGCAATCTCTTTCACAGTTCGACAGAAAGATCAGGCACCGTCACACACACTAGCAAACACATATGTACACACGCGTGATTTGTTGGAAAATGTAGCCAGACATGCATATGTACACGTTTACGTTAAAACAAGAGAGAGGTACACACATACACACGCACACACATACTTGTACAAACGCATCGACAAACAAGTGCATACACTCGCACATCTTCGTACAAATACGGCTATCATTACAATGAAAACCAAAACAATATGTGAATTATTTGTAGAGGCGATTTCAACTTTCGTCGGAATCTACTTCTTTATTTCTCATTTCATTGTTTTCCCAAGCAGTCAAAGAGTGTATCAAGCCAGGGTATTGTGATGAAGAGCAAACAGATATAAGTGAAAATAGTAAATAAAAAAAATAACAATAGGTCCAGAATTATACTCGAATGCAAGATATTTCTGTATTCCTCTATCGATTCAAATAATTTAAGTAATTTGATTTATCTACACTGTAATAACCTCTGGAAACCTAATCCGTGATATTTTCTGGAAACCGAATTTGTAATACCTTCTGGAAACCGAATCTGTGATATTTTCTGGAAACCGAATCAGTAATACCTTCTGAAAACCGATTTTTAATTCTTTCTGGGAAGCGAATCTGTATTAACTTCTGGAAAACGAATCTGTAATACATTCTCGAAAGTGAATCTTTGATAACCCCCGAACACAGAATCGTGATACCATCCAGAAGCCGAATTTATAATACCTTCTCGAGACCGAATCTGTGATAGCATTCGCAAACCAAATCTATGGTACCCTGTGGAAATCGTATCTTTGATAAAAGCAGCACACTAAATCTGAAAATACCAAAACTTGAACTTTTCTTTATTTCTCACTCATTTTGTCATATGTTTCCCATCGGCACCACTGGTCAGTATTCTTGCCCAGCTAATAGCCAAGATTTTGAATGCTGATTTTCAAGGATAGCAGACAACCTGTTCTTCAATACAGGCGAAACACAATCTCCCTACTCCCTATTCGCCCTTTTCTTGGATCAAGCCTGTTTTAGTAAGTAGCTCAGTCTCTCTGTTTCTGTCTCTCTCTGTCTCTCACTCTGAGTCTCTTAGCAATATATTCATGTGTATATACATACAACAAAAGTGCCCCGAACACAACGAGTCACATCTATGGTAATACTTACTGATCCCTCATCGTCAAATACAGTTTATGGATAACCTCTGTAAGTAGGCACTTCATTCTGAATAATTGAATGAAGTGTAGTATAAAAGTAATATAACATCCATAAAATGACAAACTATATGTGTTATGCCATTACCCTTGAAAATGATTGTAAGTTGAATATCAAAATCAAAAGGATTGAGGGGAGGTAACATTTGATCAACACTGCAGGGCAGCCATGTTGATATAACTGATGTGTTTTTAAATCCCAGGACCGGTTACATGGTAAACAACTGATGTTCCCGACAAGTCAAATCCATATATAGTACAATAATATCTAATTCTGTGCGAAATGTAAAATGTTTACATTGATTGCATTAACAGACATTTGGAAATTATTGACTGACTTAAATTTTGGAAAAAGATCTTTTACATCTTTAGTGTTCGAGGCTGTAAAGCTTTCTAGACTCTCTCTCTCTCTCTCTCTCTCTCTCTCTCTCTCTATATATATATATATATATATATATATATATATATATATATATATATATGTACATATATATATATATATATATATATATATATATATATATATATATAGTACCAAGTCAATATATTTTGTTATGCTGAGATTGGGAGTTGAAATATCCAGAAGGTTTTGCCACCATTGTTGTAAGTTGGACTATTTATAAAGTCCTAATCATATACCCTCCATTATCATCCATATCGATTATTACTTGGTATTAAGGCTGGGTTTTTAGAGATCGATTAAATCAATAGATATTCATTGTATGGCTATAGTTCATGGAGTGCACCTTAGGCTGATAATAACCTTCTCATTATATGCACATTTATTTAAATATTAGTGATAGAGCTACCAAATTGAATATCATTTTTCCTTAGTTGTATTTATGCATGTAATTTCAATAGTATTATATATATATATATATATATATATATGTGTGTGTGTGTGTGTGTGTGTGTGTATATATATATATATATATATATACATATATATATATATATGCATACATAGCTTTCCTAGACACCTGCATGTACATAGATAGTAATATAAACCTCCAAACTACTTTTTATACTAAATTAAAAGACACTCATAATTACCTTCACTCGAAATTGGCCCATCCCAAACACCTGAAAAAAAAGTTCCATTTTCATAAGCACTTAGAATTAGGAGAATTTGCTCTACATATGGTGAACTGAACAGACACAACAACAATCTATTACAGCATTTCACTAAACGTGGATATTCAGTAGATGATACAATTAACCAAATTAAAAAGGCCACTACAATACCCAGAGAAGAAACCCTTACACTCTTTTACAAAAATAAACCTGATTGTACACCACTAATAACCACTTTCAACAACACACTCCCAACTTTGGCACATATGATTTACAAGAGATGGAATATATTCTCAAAACAGCACTCAAAGAAATATTCGTATAATCATGAGTCATCGTCTACCACAGACCCAAAAACATCGAAGATATGAATAGCAGCAATTCTAAAGTCTCACATAACAACATCCCTAAAACCACTAAATTCCTCCGACCGTGAAGAAATAATCTATGCTAAAAACACTTTAGGTACGCCAACACCTTCACTTGCTCTACCACTAATAAGACTTTCTACTTATACCATAACTCTATCGCACCAAAAATATGAGATACCTCCCAGTGTGCAATAGATGCAAATTACAATACATAGGCAAGTCTGAGTGGCAATTCAACATTAGACTTGATAACTATCGGCACAGATTCAAATCACTCAACCATCCCAGTCCACTCCCTGTAGGACTACACTCCTGCATCCCGAACATAATTTTGCCACGGACACCAGATTCACAATCATTGAAAAAAAAGGAAAAAATATACCCACAGATATAGCAAAAATTCTTGAAAGACATGAAGATATGTGGATAAACAAATTTTGAACATTTCCCCTCATGGTCTTAACACTAAACTTAACAACCCTAACCACCTAGATCCATAGTATCATAATCCTTGCTCTAATAACAACTCCATATCAACACCCTACATGCCTTCATGTATATCCAATGTTGGGAACTTCACACAGTCACACTGAGCACCACCAATAAAAACCTTTGTATGGTATTTCATTTGTACAGTTCATAGCCATTAGACTTTCCATGACTAGTAAGGATACCACAAATGAAGTCCCTTGACCCCATTGCCCAACCATCTGTTCTTTCCCCAACCTAACCATACAATCTAATAATAAACCACTACCTTACAGCCCTGACATCTTGTGGCTTCTCCATACTGCTGTTATTATATCCTGCCACGGACCACATAGACAGAACAAAGTCCTACATATCATGATGACCCTAAAGGAATCCTCCTCCTCGATTCCCATTTTTGCTTCAAGAGCAAAACATCTAATGTTAAGTTTATTTTCTACGGAAACCTTTTAACCACTGAGAGATACACACACATACCTTCCACACGCTACTGAAGATGGGAACCCCTCCCGAAACATGTATAGCATACTAATTGATTCATTTATGGATTAATTAATTAATTAATTGATTAACAAAATCACCATACTCTCTTATTCTTGAGTCTGCCACATTCCCCATTGTTCATATATATATATATATATATATATATATGCGTGTGTGTGTACATATATTCCTATGTGGTTGCACAGAAAGTAATGTTGCATTCTAGAGAAAGAATAACAAAAAATAAAATGTTCAAATCCATTAAAAGTTAAATCAATAAAAAAAAAAAGTCAAGTGAGATGATGATTCACCATCGTCCATATATGCTGCTTTTTGCCTTGTAAATTAAGTAGTATAGGCAATAATATCAAGCAGCCTTAAAATGCTACCAGTATTCTTTGAATCATAAATTTATGATTAAACAAAAAAAAAGTCAGGTGAGTCACTCGATGGGGTGATTAATTGAAAATTGGAAGAAGGGGTGATCAAAGAATAAAGTTATTTTTCTTGACTTTTTTGTTGGTTGTGATCACTAAAAAGCAAATATTCACAAAAACAAACATGAATGCAGCTTAACACAAAGTAAGTGACCAATTTGACATAAAATTTCTCAGTAAATTGAGCCCCCATTAAAAACCCAGGAGGGGTTCAAAAAACAAAAATAAATATTTTCCTTACTCATTGGGGAGTGTGTGCGAAATTTCAAGCTTCTACTACGAATGGTTAGGGCTGAGCACAGTCCAGATAAATCCATAGATACATATAACTGTCAGAACACATGGATAAGCTAAACCCAGCAACAGTGATCAACCGGTTGCTGGTGGGTAGCGGTAATTAATGATTATTTGGAACGAAAGAATCCAACAGTGAAATTTGATTTTTTTAAATTCCTTTTTTAACAAATATGGGACTCGAGACGAAAAGAATTCTAATTATTGTGATTTGATTTCTTCCATACTTTGGTGGGAGGTGGAAACTAGGAGCTAGAATGAGTGATTTTTTTTTCATAGTCAAATTCCTCGAAAATCTGGGTAGCATTTTTAACTCTCTCAAATAAGTATACACGTTTACAAAGGTTTTAAAGTCTGGCATAAGACCACTGCAGTGGGGCACCCGGTGATGATCGAAATCACTTCAGTAGATAGGTCTGGGTAGTTATGAAATAGAAACTGTCACGTGACCTACGACCTGGCAGTATGCCGTATTATGGGTGATCAATGGAAAAATTTGAGAAGGGGTGATCAATGAAAAAGTTACTTTGCTCGCCTTTCGTTAAGCAGTAATCACTGAAAAGTATAGATAAAAAAAGACGGGCACAAACTAAGGACCAATTTAGCCTAAACCTAAATTGCAAACTGTCTCCTCATCCACCACAAAGGTATATGGGGAGGTGAGAATTTTGAACAAAAAGAGGTTTTTTGACATAATAAGGAATAGGTGAATATTTCAACCCTCTAACTCCGATGGTGCGAAATCGTCATGCAACCAATGTCTTTTAGTATCATGACGTGTTGGGAGTGATCAATTAAAAACATTGAAAAAAGGGGTGATCAAAGGATAAGTTACTTCCCTCGCCTCTTGTTTGGCAGAGATGACAAAAAAGAGTCTAGTGGATAAAAACTAAGGGATAAATTTGGGATAAACTTATATTGCAAATTGAACACCAACTAAAAACCTGTTTTTAAGGGGGATTTTTTTGCCGTACATTTTCAGTGACAATCTCAGTTTTTAATATGTCGTACAAGTATAACCTGCTAATCATTACACCGAGACGAAGTACCTCTCTGGAATACATCTGTTGTTCTATACTTACTATAATATACAAGTACTCCTAGTTTTATACTCTTGCATTTAAAAAAATTAGATAGTCTTGTATCTTTAAAATATATTCATATTCTTTTCAGTTCACACGTTTTAAATACGTACATGGATTCCTATGTATCTACGTTCATAGATACACGTTGGAGAAAACGAAGCTGATATGAATATCCCAGCATTTGGCGCGCCCAGGCACTCAAACTAATTCCTCTTTTATGAATACATACAAATATATACAGTCATCTCTTGCATTCGCGGGTTTTACATTCACTGTTTCGATGATTCGTGGTTCAGTCTTGAATAATCTTATGTTTTGCGGCGTACCACGAAAAGTCGCATCATAGAAAATAAACAAAACTTGCAAGTTTAGCAAATCAAAAAGGGATATGTATTTTTAATAGGGCAACTACCATGGACTTCTGATAAGATAGGACGTCTCCATAATTTAAAAAAAAACATCTAGAATTTGTAATCTATTGATTTTATCGTAATAATCTTCGTCTTGATAACTGTAGGAAATATTGTAAAAAAAATATCAACTAAAAATTATCTTTGCAGATAATGAACTTACAGGGATAGTTATATGAACTATGTATTTTCACTGTTTTACTGCATCCATTTATCATATGCATATTTACAATTCATTAATTTTTAAATGTTTGTTTATCGATTGGTTTGTGGTACAAGATTTATGGTTTCGGGGTTTTGGGGTGTCAGCAAAAATGATTCACTGATTCAGTGCATTCGCGCATCCTCCCCTCAATCCCGCGAATGACAAGGGATAACTGTACGTCAGAAATGTGTGAGTCGATATAGATATTCATCAAGATAAACTTAAGGTCAGATGGGAGGAGGAACGGGTCTATATTAGGTTGTAATGCCTCAATCTTTCAAGGTTGAAGGATCTGCCCTAAAAATCAGCTTTGAATATCCCACCTCTTGACCTTTGTTCGAACGCCAACCCCCAGTGCCAGTGTGAAATATGCAACGATATATAAACACACGAAACAGGTCTTTGAGTGTGTGTATGGATGGAGAGAGAGAGAGAGAGAGAGAGAGAGAGAGAAAGAGAGACGGACAGAGACAGACAGAAAGCGATAAAGAGAAAAATGCTCACATTTTATGTATAACATTATGTTTTTCCTACATTTATATATGTATGCATGTATGTATGTATATATATATATATATATATATATATATATATATATATATATATATATATATATATATATATATTATTGTATCATCCACAGACATTTGTTTCGATGTATTACATCTCTTCAGTGTGGCTATAGACTTCATCCCATCCAGTACCGCGAGGCAGAATTGAAACCCTCACATCTGGACTACGGAACTGGGTGGTCAGTAAGGCTGAATTTAAGCGATATATTCATTTACGCAGAAACTCCTCATCCACTATAGTGCTATATTCCTGTGGAAGAGCATTGCATAAGCTTACAATGGATGAGTTACCTCACTTGAAGAGTGCTCAAACCTGAATAGAGGAGCATTATATATATATATATATATATATATATATATATATATATATATATATATATATATATATATATATATATATATATAAATGCACACATCCACAAGTTCTATCATGTGTACCAGATGTCACATAAAAGTTCAGTGAATTTAGCCATGGAAAAAAAAATCACGCTAACCACCAGAAACTCCTATTTTCTACCGTCTCATTCAAAATAATCTTTTGTCGTTTCCATGTATTTCAAATATAAGGTTCACAGAGGACAGACGCAGAATACGTGCAACATTCAGTCTGCATTCTGTTCAAATTATTCAAACTTCTAATTAACACCTTGCATACATATATGCATATAAATATATGTGAGTGTGTGTTTGACTATACTTATATATGTGTGCATGTGTGTGTGTGTGTTTGTACAAGTATAAATAAGTATGTATACATTTTTACGTACACACACATGCACACACACGTGCACGCGCACAAACATATATAAGATAATGGCCAACATAATATGTCATACCTGTCCGTAACAGTGGACTCTTTCACTTAATGATCACAATTTTCCTGATGAAAATATCACCTAACAACCTTTTAAAAGAATAGACTCTCTCACTGAAACGGATTCTTTTTTCTGAAAAAACTAACAACATATCAAAGAAATTCAAATATAAGATATTATTTGCCCGATTTACGACCGTTTCGAAACACGACCTCTCTCTCTCTCTCTCTATCTCTCTCTCTCTCTCTCTCTCTCTCTCTCTCTCTATATATATATATATATATATATATATATATACATATATATATATATATATATATATTTGCTCCCCAACTCACGACCGGATCCTGTTCCAATCGCCAGGCCGTGTTTCGAAATGGTCGTAATTCGGGTAAATATTATCTTCTTATTATTTCTTACCAATCTTACATTTTCAAGATATGATATATATGTAGGATCTAATAAAATGCCTAAAGTAAACTTATAAACGTGTACAGCCAAAAGTAATATTTAGGTAGTATGTATGTTTCCTTTTATACACTCAGGCATTTATACAGCTTTTATACACAATCGAGCATATTTTTGATTTGGGGGCGTATCTTTTATATTTATACAGTTTTCTTTATATCCATGTTTTTCAGTTGTATGTATGGATAGTTGCAAGCTGAGTAAGTTGGGAATATATATATATATATATATATATATATATATATATATATATATATACACGCATGAATTTCGCGAGCGAAGATTTTTAGGAAGGATTTCTACAGTTCTAGAGCCATTGATGGTGTGTATATAGATGGTATATATATACACACACACACAAACACACACACACACACACATATATATATAGATATATATATGTATGTGTGTGTGTGTGTGTGTATATATATTCAAAATCAGCACTTGAATTAGTACAAATGTAAATAAAATATTTTCACTGAGCATTTTCGAGTGTAGCATGTGGACGATCTGCACGGAGTAATGACCCATTTTTGAGGTCTTGTGTCAGACTAAGTGAGCTTAGTAAATACATCTTATGTATAGGCAGGCTTCTACTTTCACTTTCACTTTATTCATCCACCACTTTTCTTTCTATCCATGCGTTTTCTGCATCCAGACAAGAATATTACATTTCATTCCCCTCTCTTTCTCCCCCTCTCTGTCTCTGTCTCTGTCTGTCTGTCTGTCTGTCTCTCTCTCTCTCTCACTCACTCTCTTCTTCAACTCCTTCTTCCTTCCTCATTCCCCACTCGCTTCCGAGTTCAACCCCAGTCGTCACCCTCTACCAAACCTAATAACACGCTCTTCTGGGCCACTACTGACGGCTGGTGAGCGGCGTGGCTTGTACAAACACCCGTACGTACACACGCACGCACCTCATTAACATATTCATGAGTATTTTTCAGCACTGGGGGATTATTAATAATGACGTTGTCTTAGGGATCTGTTGTTAGGACACGGTCTCGCCCAGTCAACTGTATGCTCGTCAATTCGCTTGCTAAAACTTGCGTAAAAGAAACGACTCTATTTAGGAAAACGACAGTCGAGTGCAGAGTAGAATATTAGGGGGGCTGATGTTGGTGGGGAACCGATGAATTGTGGGTAATATTGGAAATAAGTGGGGGCGTGCGAAGAAAGGAGAGAGAGAGGGGAGTAGGAATATGAACTGAAAGGGGGTGGCTGCGATAGATATATTAAGGAAAAGAGAGAAAAGGGGAAAACGGTAACAGTATTAGAGAGGGATAGAGTCAGAAATAGAGAGATAGATCTTACTACGATATAGCTGACAGGGCCTCATTCACACTATCACAAAAATAGGTGGAATCAAAGAAAATGCTGTAGAGAGTAGAGAGTCCTTATTCAAATATTTCAAAGCTGAAAAAGGCATAAAGTGAAGAAGCAATTACGATTGATTTATATGGGAAGAATTTTTCAGCATTTGTACCCCCACCCCGACCCATGCGGATGATGGTATGTCAGTCTGAATCGTTCATGATTGGAATGATGGGAGGTAAGTGAGGTTGGGGTGTAGAAGAGAGGGAGGGAGAAAGGGAGGGAGGAAGGAGGTGTGCACTGCCTCTATTACAGTGCACTGCAGAAGAAACTATTTTTCGCTTTTCGCCTTTGTTTTTTCTTAGAAGCCCAATAAGTTTCATAAAGCGAATTTTCAAAAAGAAGGATACGTCTGAATCTGAAAATGAATTTGTTAGTTGATCCCTCAGCTTTACTTGAACACAAGGCAACATTTCATGAAACTTAGATTTGAGGTCAATTTTAATATCAATGCTTGGAGATCTGACAAAAGGGATAAATCAATAAGATATGAAGATATATATATATATATATATATATATATATATATATATATATATGTGTGTGTGTGTGTGTGTGTCTGTGTGTGTCTGTGTGTGTCTGTGTTTGCAGGTATTTTTATGGAGATAAGCAAAGTTGACTAACTGGACTGAATTACCATTTTGGGTAGTACCTTGTATCTCTTGCGTTACAGATATAGTTACATTCATACATAATTCAAAGTATCAAAAGTAATATTATCCATGTAATGCCTTATGCATGCATATATATATATAGAAAAAGAAAGTGATATAGATAGAGAGATAGAGAGATAGAGAGAGAACAGTGATAAATATATAACGAGCATATGTATATGTGTTCAATATATCCTCAATTGAAAATAGTGATCAATACCATCGGCAGAGCTGTTATAAGATGAGAAAAATCTTTTTTTCAAATGAAATAGAATGTACAATCTGGAATAAACCACTGAAAATATCCTCACTCACGTTATACATAGTCATATATGTATACGCAAACTTACCATTTTTACCGATTAAAAGGGAATTATAGTGTTATTTCAACACTAAGTTCTAATTGATTTCCGAGTGTCGGCGCATTTGATTTAGTTATATTTTCATTTTTATTTGTTGGTTCATTTTTATTACACTACCAACACAAATATATATACATGTGTGTGTGCGTGTGTGTAAATTGTTTTGTTTGCGAGTTGCAATGCAACGAAGATGTGCTTGATAGAGCATAAGTAATTTATACATAGATATATGTGTAGGTATATATATATATATATATATATATATATATATATATATATATATATATATATATATATATATATATATATATATATATATATGCATATATATATATATATATATATATATATATATTAATCATGAATATTTTATTACTAATGTCAATTATTGTTAATGAAGTATTGATTACTTCGAACTATTGCTTATGATTCATTTCTAATGTAAACTAATATACTGGTTGAAAGATTGTGTTGCATCAATATCCTTAGCTGACTTTGTTAGAGATCTGGCCTTGACCTGGATTTGAAAACCAAGCACTGATACTAAAAACAAATACCTAGCTGTATCTTTGATCCAACACTCGATATATAAATAGATTTTGAAAGAAGTCATCCATTCCTTTGTGGAAAAGGATAGGATAAATGCAATGTCGATAATAGAGAAGCAGATAGATAGATAGATAGATAGATAGATAGATAGATAGATAGATAGATAGATATGAACATAGACAGAGATATGAAAAGACTGAGATAGATAGATAGATAGATAGATAATGAACCGAGATAGAGATATGGAAAGACTGAGATAGATAGTAAGAGGGGGAGAGAGAGATATGAACAGAGACAGAGATATGACAGACTGGGATAGATAGATAGATAGATAGATAGAAACAGAGACAGAGATATGAAAAGACTGAGATAGATGGTAAGAGAGGGAGAGAGAGATATGAACAGAGACAGAGATATGACAGACTGGGATAGATAGATAGATAGATAGATAGATAGAAACAGAGACAGAGATATGAAAAGACTGAGATAGATGGTAAGAGAGGGAGAGAGAGATATGAACAGAGACAGAGATATGAAAAGACTGGGATAGATAGATATGAAAAGACTGAGATAGATAGATAGATAGATAGATAGATAGATAGATAGATAGATAGATGTGTAAAACCTGTGATACGTAGCTTAGTTGACGGGAAAAGTAGTAACCGTGTGAAAGGCACTCACTGGCAGAAACAGACAGAGAGAGTGAGTGGATCAAATGGAAGAATTTGGTGAACTAACTTAGGGAAAAAAGGGGGACAATTCAAAAGACAGGGATACCTCCTTGCCCCCTTATAGTAGGGGATCGGTGCAGTGTGTATCAGCAATGAAGTCACAAAGCAGGAAATAGAGAGAGGTGGGGTAGGCAGGCTACAGGAAGGAGGAGCAACGCAAGGGGGAAGGGCGATTCTGAATTCCTGCTGCAAAGAAGGAGGTGAAATGGTCGGCACAAAATCATTGGCCCATATCAGAGAGACGTGGGACACGGTCGGAAATGAGAAAAACGCGGCGAGAACGGAACACGTCTTAATCATGGCGACATTGCCGCGGTAGCTGGGTAGAGTTTGCCGCGCAGTGGAGGTGCAGTAGGATATGCAGTGGGAATGCAGTGGGAATGCAGCCATAACTCGTAATGATTGAAACGCTGAAAAGATTTTTTTGAAAACCGTTGATAGTAGCAGCAGCTATGGCTTAAAACGCGGGCGATATAGGGGTGGCATTAATAATGGTTAGTGCTAAATTCGAAGACGAACAAGAGGCGGAAGATATGGTGGGAAAAATCACGAAAGGTTATATTCTCGATATTAATGGCTGGATTTCGACATGGTAGGGCCCCCGAGTAAGTTCCAGAGGCAATTGATAACAGAGAACAGGTACACTTATCCTCCGACACAACAAGCCTCTTTCATTGTATTGTTAGTAGAAAAAAAAACCCCAAGAGCTTAATGCCCTAAGCTACAGCTTGTTCAGCTTCGGCTGATGTTGCCTGGTTTGTTCTAGTTCTAATACCATTTGGAAAGGCTTGAATACGCTACTCTCTGCTCCTCTGCTAGATATCTTGGAAAATATCTCGTCACTGGCATGCCACGATGTTCAACCGAAAAGAAGATGGGCGAGAGAGCTCTTGATCAAACAACTTACTTGGAATTCAAAGATCTTCAAACATTGTTTTAGTATATGCTACTAGATGGGACTGTCTGCTATTTGTCATTTTTTTCTTCTCTTCTTTTTGTTCACTTTTAGTCACGCTAAGCAAAGGCGTTTCAGACACATTTCACGCCAAAGGGTTTGTAAGAACAGAGTTTTGTATTCCACAGATTTAGAATAGAAAAAAAAATGTTAACCAGCTAATTGATGCTAAAATTATAAGCTTGGAAGTACTAAAACATGTCAAGTAAAACGAAGACTGAAATTACTAAAGATCGTACATGATTTTAAAGAGTTAGACACACTAAAAAAATGAAGAGAAATATTTTTTTTGGAGATTGACATTGTGTAAGGCACTTGTTCACTCTGGATTTTAAAATGTCGAGATTGTAATCGTCGAGAAAACATTCAGAAGGGAGTTTATTCTACATAGCAGATGTTCTTAAGGAGAAGCTATTTGCATGGAACGTGCAGCAAGTCCTAGATATATCTAAAGAGTAGATAAGGTTTATAATTATCTTCTGTCTGTGTTATGCAGAATATTTGAGGAGAGAAGATTGTTAATAAAACAGTGAATTGATGTAATGGTAAAAGATATTTACAAAATTGAGCACGGTCAAGCAAAGGGATCAACGATAACTTTTTGTAATGGCCCATATTCGATTTTTGTCTTTGCCCCCGACCCACATATAAAATATATCATATGCTACGTATAAAAATAAATTTCAATTAAAGAATAACGTAAAAATGTGCGTAAAAGTGTTTATATTCGTTTATTCCCAATCAGTTTAATCGTAGTTAATAAATAGTTCTCAGAAAAACATCAGTGAGAAGAGTGTGGTCCCTAATGCCTGTACTCAACAAATTGTACAATTCAATGCTTATAAAATCAAAATCAACAAATCGTGACTCAAAATACTAACTAAAAGCCAGCAACTGCTCGATGGCCCTCAAATACATAAAATTTGAAAACATTTTTAGAAAAAGTTTGAGGCCCATAGAGAACGCCTCGTTGGCACACTTGCGGACCGTGGCCCGCTGTTGCCGACCCCTAGTATGAGGACATATGTGTAAGGCACTGGGCAAGAATCGAACTCACATCAGTCGCAATGATTTTTGCCTGATAAGCTGGCTAACGCCAGGCTGCCTTCCTTGAAATAATCTATCCATATTATGGACGGTGTGACTTTTTCTTTGTCTACAACATGCGCTAGAGGACACAGATACCTCACTTCATTCATGGACAGAGAGCTGAGGAGTGAAACTTTGATCTTTAGCCGAGTGCACAGATACTCTGATCTTGCGCTGAAGTACCGATCCATACGTAAATGATTATTAATTTTTACGGGTACTACGTCAGTCATAATAATAACAATATAACGATGAAATTTTTTATAAACGATGATGAGTGACGGTTACCGAAAAAAATATGATAGCTCGGAAAAATGGAACTATTGCAGTGCAATATGCAGGTACATCAATGAGCCCATGGCACAATAAAGATAAAAGCATTCATTTTACACAACGAATATTTTTCAACATGATCTCCTGTTTCAATACATTCAATTCAGTATGAGGATATACATGAAATGGACTGAATACGATTCGGTGAAATTTTCCGATCAGAATTCAGCTAATAACTATGCATCAGGCTGCATAATCCAAGAACTTGAAATTAGATTTTAAAAAATAGTTATGGGATAACATGTTGAAATAATACTGATCGGATGAAGAATAACTTGCATAGAATGAAGTCAATAAAGTAGCATAAAATTTGACTCATAAAATTTTCCTTTTCTACGGTAAAAATGGAATGTTTACATTACCATTCATAAGAAAACGTAATTATCCTCAACTCAGGTATCTAACAATCCAAATAAATTAGAGATAGTCTGGAAAACTTCACAGCCTTAAACACTGAAGACGTAAAAGAATTTATTTTGAATTCATGTCACTTCAGTCGATTATTCCCAAATATTCGTTAATCCAATTGATGTAAGATTTTCAAAGAGTTTTTATGTTTCATGCAGAATTCGATATTTTAGTACTATATGCAGCCTTTTCTTGAGGTGGGGTCATCAGTTGTTTACCATTTAACTGTTTCAGGGATTTAGAAACAAAACAGTTATTTTTAACATGGCTCCCCAGCAGTGTTGATCAAACTCGAGCTTTGATTTTTATTTTTAGCTTATTTTATTTTCAGAGCCGGGTCATTATTCCAGTACTTTGTTATTTCGTATGGAGCATAAAGTATCGTACATGGATTTTATTTTATTCCAAACATAATTGATTTTTTTTAAAGGAGGCGCTTACTCACTAACACACACACACATACATACGCACACACACGTACACTCATACACATACATGTAGACATGTGTGTGTGTGCTAATGTACATGCATGTGTACGACTGCACGTACAATCTCGCCCGCGCCAATCAGTGCTGTTTTTGTTACAGTAGCAGGCAAAAAGCTGACTTATCGTAAGGGACCACTATGTAGTTGTCTTCGTCGGGACACTGAGCTGTAAAAATGCGAATAGATCCAAACGGAAAGAAAAATTATCGTTATTATCAATACGAAACGTCTGAGATAGATAGATAGATAGATAGATAGATAAGTTTGTCAATTTGGATATCATTTGCCGTCTTTTTTTTTTCTATAATTTGTGAGTCCAACGTTACCAATATATATATATATATATATATATATATATATATATATGTATATGTTTCAAAGTCCAGTGTTGCCATTTGAGATTTGTTTTTCGTCATTTTTCGAATTTGAGAGTGGCTTCCGGAATCGAAAAACTGAAAAATATCATCTAAATTGGCAACCATGAAGATAGACAGATAGATAGAAAGATAGATTCGAGGTAAATACTTGAATCATTGCCATCATCATCATCAGTCCCTCATACAAGCTGACTTATATAGATAGATAGATAGATAGATAGATAGATAGATAGATAGATATGTACCTTTATTCACAAAGCGTAGCAAAGTCTAACACAAGGCCACAATAGTTGGGCACACTCTCACTACAATAGCGCATTGGATTGAAAGACGATCCTTCCTTAGTTACCCTATAGTAAAGACTGAATTAGTTAAGAATAGTCTGAAAAAGGTACAAAGCATAGGTACTGGTGTAATAGTCGAACACATGTGAGAGACGGACCCTCCAATCTTAGCAAAATAGCAATAATTTGTATTCGATCTCGAATAGGTAGATACAGTCTGTACTCTTGTGAAAGTCAAATGCTTATAAAAGACAAATCCTCTGATTTGGAAAAAAAAGAGATAATTTGTATTCACTCGATCTTAAATAGATATATACGATATGTAAGTATATAAAAGTGAAACATATTTAAAAAACAAATTCGTTAATTTTGGTAAAAGAAAAACAAAAAATTATATTCATTTGATCTAAAATGGGCATATATAGTATATAACCGTAAAGTCGAACGCCGACAAGAAATAAATCCTTTAATTATGGTAAGAAGAGCAATAATTTCTACGTGTTAGATCTGACCAAGGTTCACACTGTGCATACTAGTGTACTAGTCGAACCCATGTGAAATACGAATATTAGTTTTAAAAACCAATAATCTCGATTCTTTTTCAACTGTTTAATGAAGGATTGTTAAGTATTCCAGGTGAAAGCACAAATACCTGTGAAGTTTGATCATAAAACTATTTAAGGGTTATGTAATTACCATCAATAACAATGACAGAAGCCTAGCTGGTAGGCAAATTTTCGATTCCTCATCGAAAGAATTCCGCGGGTTTTCTGCTGTTTTCTTTTCTTGCTCTTCAAAGTCTTTATCCTCCATGGGATCAAACTTCATGATGCACTCTAAACGACAAATGCCGGATAGAAGAGATGATGAACTATATCCAGACGTCGTTACGTACCATTTAATCCTCGTTTTGCCTTGATCGGTGGGCTTATAATTCAGAGCAGTGAAATACATAATTACTTTCCGAACAGACTGATAGCAAGCCTGGTTGCTGTAGTGTCAAAAACTCCACTCCTACTTCTATTTCGATTGAAGATGATTACTACAACTTTTGTATTGTATTTATGATAAATATGAATTAAAGTAGGGCGACGAATTTCCATGAAATTCTCAAAAAAGGGAGAAATCAAGCGAAGAATCACTCTAGGATGGCAACCCTTCGATAAAGCAAGCTCAACCTTCAAGAACAAGAAAATCTGATTCGTCCTAAAAGGGAGGGTATACGAACAATGCATCCCCCTGGTAGTCACCTATAGATCTGAAAAATGGAACCTAACCATGCAACGCGCACATGGAAGAATCATGCTAAACATCACATAGAGAGACCACAAGACAGCACAGTACATAAGAGAAAAAACAGGAGTCAGAGAAATCTTAGAAACAAGTAGGGAATTCAAAGGCCAATGGGCTGGCCACGTTGCAAGATTGGAAGACAACTGCTGGATATCAAGACCAACGGCATGGATTCCCAATGTGGAAGCGAGGCCGGTACGAGATTGCGAGACGAACTGGACAGGTTCTGAAAATATTGGCTCCGTGGCGCCCATGATAGAGAGATGTGGTGAATCCTGGGAAAAGCGTATCTGCAACGACAGACGATAAAAGACTGATGATGATGATAAAAGTATATATTTTGAAATATAAATGAGTTTATCTATTAGAGTGAAATACACCATTGAGTATCTACAGATTACTTCTTTCTTTTTTTTTCTTTTTTTTTTTTGTAGACTGGCCAATTTAGCACAGTCGGTAATATGTTGTTCGTGACTTCAAATCGCGGTAGGGGAATGTTATTCTTTACTCCCCTCATGGTTAGGATTGTTCTTGTTGTTCTTGTTCGTGTCACAGTTGAAAAAACTAAGTCAACTCCCGGTTTAGATTGGAATTTGACAAATTTCAATTATATGTACAAGTATATCGTGTAAGAGCTAGCATGATCTGTCAAGCCAGAAAGAATCTCATCGCTTGATTTTATAGTGAAAAAAGTTCCTTTGCTCCGTAGTAATGATCTGGTGGGTGTGCACCGAAAAAAATGTTTCTTTGGACTAACTTGACAAAAACTTCTGTGGAGAGAAATGATTGTTTACCAATTTTTTAGTTTGTCTTGAAGTAGATTCATGATTACGTAAAATAGATATTACTTTGAGATAAACTAATAAATTCAAGTATACCGAATAATAGTCATCTTCTAAGTTGCACTATGTCAGTGTGGTTCCAGACAATTTAGCCAAAATGTGACATCCTAGCAAATGATGAATACACACCCCTCCCGTTAAAACACAGATGTTGGGGTCCAAGAAAGTCAATTACGTTATAACTTCTCTACGATCAATTTAGCTATTTTTGAGCTGGCTATAGCTACATTGGAGCTAAATCTATACATTTGGAGCTTGATTGATATTTTTGGGTCCATCATTACTCGTGTTATAACGCAGATCACGCTATAGCGAATCCCACTATAACGAATCGCGTTGTAACACGGAGCCCAATACCAGACATGAACTATAATGGCTGCCATGAAGTACATTCACACACTGACTTTTTGTTCCTTTTTATCAAGGTAATAAGTCCAAAAATAACAACTAAGAACACGAAACATTTCGTTGGAAACCGTCAATCAAAACTGTCATCAAAACTATCAACATTGGGTTTTCCTCGGTTTTCATGTTGGTCTGGCTGGCTTGCTATATTTATGAATGTATCACGCGTACAGACCACACCAATGGAGCTAGAGGCTGAAAATTCTGACGTTCACTCTTTATTACGTCTAAAAAAAAACGTTTTTTTGATTATTTGAGACCTGCCCCCAAAAGCTTTTTAGTGTATGGGGGTGATGATTCACAATATAATCTCATGCTAAATTGGTCCTTATTTTCTGCCCACACTTGTATTTGAATATTCAGACTTTTTATTGTCCAGAATTGAAAAAAAAAGAAAATCTCATTCATTGATCCCTCTTTTTTCGAAATTTTAATTGATCACCCTCAACATGGTATTCTGCTAAAAGACATTGGTGTCGTAACAGTTTCTATTGAGTTACTAACCTTACCTATCTGGATAGTGTTCAGTCTTGCGCCTTTCCACTGAGCTTCATATAAAAACACTCATTTGACTTAAAAGATCTGTATTGCAGAGTGACTAATCAGAAGGTTGTGATAATAGTTTCTTTCCGTCGTTTATATATAGCATATAATGACTGACAAGTTAATTATCAGGAAAAAAATTCGCGTATATACCGTATTTCACCATTTATAACACGTTGCCATAGATAAACCCTACCCCAACCGCGATTGAGGTTCATTTTCGAATGAAAAATTCATCAACCCATGTCTAACAATTTTGTATATAAATATTTATAAAAATTACTTGGATTTTTTCGCTGATTTTTTTTTTGAAAAAATGCGGTTTATACATGGCAAAATACGGTATGATTTCTTCAAGAAAAAAATCTACTGAACTCTTTTCAATGGGGAAGTCAATTGTTCTAAATTGTGCCTGGGAGATGTTTCTGTCGCCAAAATTATCACCTCTAAGTGGAAAAGTCCATTGTCATGGACTGAGAAGTATAAAAATCGCACTGTTCATTATTTATATAGATAGATAGTCAAAACAAAAAAAAAACGAGGATGTAAGTAAATTTTGAACGTGTACAGGTACAGTTATATGTTTGTAGTAATCAGAATAATACTGCTGCTGGCGATGTTCAAAGATGTCGGAGTATTATGTATTTATATAAACGTGAAAATGATCGAAGGTAAATGGAGAGACGGTTATTTGATTGCTTTTTTTATTTGTTTTGTTGTTTTTTTTGGGGGGGGGGAATGCTATGGTTGCCGAGATTTGTTCAGGTTCGAATTGGCACACGATGAATTATTTTGAAAGAAAGAAAGAAAGAAAGAAAGAAAAACATTGAAGAGACAGTCGGTACATATAGTAGCAGTAGTGAATGCTGAGGTTGTGGCAGACATCATGATGGTTGTAAAGTGAGGTGGCGGTAGGAGTGGTTGAAGTAGTGAAGGGGGAGGCAAAATTGCAGTGAAGAAGAAGAGGAAGAAGAAGAGGTAGAAGAAGAAGAGGTAAAAGAAGAAGAGGAAGAAGAAGAAGGAGAAGAAGGAGAAGGGGAAGGGAAGAAAAAGGAGGATGGCGAAAATGACATATAATAAAGACGAAACAAAGAGGAAGGAAAATAGAAGAGGAAAAAGAAAAAGGATAAATTAATATTAATATGAACACAAGCATCAATGTATACATGTATATATATATATATATATATATATATATATATATGTGTGTGTGTGTGTGTGTGTGTGTGCAATGCAAATACACAGGTGTATACTTGTAGGTGATATCTTTTTAAAGCGGTCTCAATGTAAAAACAAAGACAATATTGGATATTGAATACAAGTGAACATAAATGTACCCAATTTGAATGAGCGTTTCACACGAAACAGATTTTTTTAAATGGCTTTTTCTGACACATGACCTAGGAATTCGGTCTTGGAAGACAGTGTTGCATCACTCTTTTATCTTGAGTGTGCTTGCCAGCCTCAAAAATATCCATTCAAGATCCCATGTTTTACCTCAGTTCGTACACCGACCTCTGATACCGACGGAAATTACATCCCATTCCACCACGAGGGCGGTCTATTCATACAAATCGAGTTTAATCTGACATAAGGCCAAAAGTATGGGGTTCCCAATGAGGATTGAACATATTATATTAAGGATTAACTTATTTCAGTTCTTTTCTTTCAAGGTACCCTGGCTTTGTGCATATATATATATATATATATATATGTGTGTGTGTGTGTGTGTGTGTGTGTGTGTGTGTGTGCGCGCGCGCATGAGTTGTGTGTGGTGTCATTATGTAATTATATATACATAAATATATGAAAAAATTGATTCACACACACACTCAATCACATACAAACACACATTCACTCATGCACACACACACACTCACATACACATACAAGCAAACTCAGACTCACGCACAAGCATAAGTCCACACATGTAACATTTAGCTATGTGCAGATGTCTTCTGTCACGCTAAGGGACGCAACTGACATAGTAAAAAGAATTTCATTCATGTAACTGACAAAATAAAATAGAATGTCATTCATGTTCTAAAGACCAAATGAAAATTTTGAATTTTAAAGGATAATGTAAAAGTAGAAAAAATAATAAAAACAAAAATAAAAAAATAATCAAAAAATCTGTTTGCATCCAACAGAAGGCTGTTCTCCAATCTCACTGTGATGCAATTCTCTATTATCTACGTATATAAAATGCAATGTTTATCGAAAGATGTTCTCATATCTTACTGCAATCAAAATCTCTATTATCCACATATATGAAAAGCAATGAGTATAGAAGGCTATCCTCGTATCTCACTGCAAAGCAAATCCCTATTATATACGTATATAAGATGTGATGCGTATAGAAGGCTATTTCACCAGGCTTACTGGAATGCAAATCTCTATTATCCACGTATATAAAATGCAATGTGTATAGGAGGCTATTCACCAAGCTCGCTGCAATGTAAATCTCTATCATCCATGTGTATAAAATGCAATGTGTGTAAAAGGCTACTCTCCAGTCTCACTGCAATTCAAATCTTCACTATAACATTCTCGTATATATAAAAATACAATATGCATATCCATATATTTCATATATATATATATATATATGTGTGTGTGTGTGTGTGTGTGTGTGTGTACATATACAAAGGGTGCATTTCTATTGCAGATGCGTTTATACGCTAATATACATAGACAGAGTTGTCCAAAGGTCATGGAACTGTTTCAGTATTAATCATGATCAAAGAATAGGAATAGCATTAGATTTTTACATTTTTGACAACACATGAATAAACAAGTATATGTTTATTTACGCAGCCAAATGCAAGTCCCGAGTTGTGGGGTGTCCAGTAAGGATCGAACTGACGATACAATCGAATTAGTTTGCAAGATTAGCTTGCAAACTACCATCCCACGCCAAGTGCTAGGACTGATAGATAGATAGATAGATAGATAGATAGATAGATAGATATACGGATTTGCATAAATGAATCAATTAAGCCGTGCGTGTACCTGGACTGATCATCTAAAAACAATCTGAAATTATTTTGAAAGAATGGATATTCATCTAAAATTATCTTGAAAAAATACCAGCACAAGAATTGAGAGTTGTTGGTTGAAAATGTTCACAGAGACTCCCCCCACCCCCAAGCACTTTCGGGGAAAAAGAAAAACGGTGATTAGATAGATAGATAGATAGATAGATAGATAGATAGATAGAAGTGTATGCGTGTGTATGTACGTGTATGTGCGTGTGTGTGTACATGATTGTCAGGACAAACATTTCATTAGCTATCATTATGTCAACGACAACACAAAATTTCTTTCGGTTGTGTTTTGTTCAATTTTGAAATAAACAATACGGAAAGTGAACTTAAAATTCCGGGAAACATTTTACTTTTTCTCCCTTCAAATCATCAAACTACGGGCATTTTGTCGTATTATGAGATTTTATTACGGGAAAATAATCAACATTTGTGGATTTTCATTGAAAAATATTCTTTCATGAGTAATAGGTTGCATTTCCCTCAACGTGTCACATTATGGAGGAATAAAAATCTTTTTCCAAATAAATAAGACAAGGAATACGTCAAAGAATACAAATAGAATAATAAAACGAAATACCAGAGGTTTATAAAACCAAAAATAGCAAGTAATGAAAACGGCCGAATGAAATAAAAGCGACAGAAAGTCAAGACGTAATAAAATGGCAGACGGCAGTAGATCACGTGATCAAATCAATACTGTTACTTTATCAGGTTTTCTATTTTATTACTTCTTTTGTTTAGTCCTATTAGAGTTATTTGCCCTTTTATAACGAACAGGGCATTCTCCTCCGACGTCATCAGACCATCATCGTCATCAACAACACCTTTATAGTAATGAATGATACTATCGTGCTAATGATTAATATAAAATATTGGCTTAGCCATATATATCATCATCGTACGCCGATATAGGTCCACTGCGGTCCAAAGGCCTTTCCCATCTCCTCAAGTAGAAATAATCCCTTTTTCATTCTGTTTGGATTGTTTACATTGAGCGAGTGTATTGAGCGTTGTTAAGGCCGCTAAAAAAACATCGTGTAACGATTTGCAGATGAACTGCTATACTTACGCTAAAGCAAGCGAAAGATTCATATTAATAATTTTGTTAACATAACTAATACATGTATATCTTTTTTTTAAATTGTCCAAATCTATCGAAGATATTTATCGGCTAAATAGGAAAAAAAATCAACCAAATCTAGCCGAAAATAGCTAATTTGGCAACCCTGGTGTGATTCTTGACAGTAAAGGCCAAGCTGCAATCTGATTGGTTCATAATCGCAGGCTTGCTTATCCTATTAGCACTGAGACTAATTGATTTCAACTTCGCCAGTATATTTGAAATCTAAATGGTCACAATTCTCTTTTCTGGTATAAGCGGTGATATTTTGTAAGATTTGATGAAAGGTTTAATGATAGGAAGGGTATTTTCATTCATTTGTTATTATCAATTATTTCGTTCTATTCTATCTATTGAAAAATTTAATGATGGACATGCTATTCACATTTCCACTTGATAAAAAAAAAAGAGTCTAGTAGGTTGCTTGAAACAGTTTGTCTCCTGGCTACATAAACCTGGAACTGCAGGTTCGCCGGGTAAAGATTTTAAGAGCTTGTCAAGTTTTTATTTGAATGGGTTTTGACACTAGTTATGTTTTTGATGTGTGGCGGTGAACCGTTAATGAGTTTAGGACCACGTATCTCAAGGCCATCTCCTCTCAGACTCGTCACTTTGCAAGTATCTTTGTTTTTAAGAGGAGGTATAACACAACTTCTACCTCGACAATCATTTAGTCTGGTTTTGACTGACTCTGAAGCCTTCTTCATTCTAACTGTTAAGCCATTGCTAACAACTGGAGGTCGTAAGTCACATATTCCCAGTACTCTCATCAGTATTCGTGCAGACCCCAGTAATGCTGTGCTCTGTGTGGTATCTATCTTTCCTCTTATTTCCATATCTTCAATCTTGACATCAACTTCTCTGGCATGTTTCCCTGTGCGCCTATTATTATTGATACTACCCTGACCTTCATGTCCCACACCTTTCTAAGCTCCCGGGCTTAGTCTTAGTATTCTTGCTGCTTTTCAACTTTTTTTCAAATTCACACAGTGATCTACAGGCACATTATTGTCTATTATTTAGTAGGTTCTCTTCTATTGTCTACCAAGCAAGGTCTTCTTGCTTAGAGGTGGTCTCTAGTTTGAATCCCAGTTGTTTGCATAGTTCCCAGTGTATGACAGTTGCTACTCTGTCGTGCCTGTTATTTCACTTCGTCTGGGCTAGTTTACTAACTTCGCTGATTATGTGGTTTACAGCCCTCTTTCTCCACAGAGGCTGCATTGGCTGTCTTTTCGGGATTCTGTTGATCTATGCTTTGTTAGAGTTTGTACTAATGCTTTGGTTGCTGCCATGATGAGGACTATCACGATGGAGGATTATGTTTCTTCCTTCGGGTGTCCATTGCGTAGCCATGTCGATGATTGTTTGTGATATTTTCTTATTGTTTTTTTTAAATTCCCCTGGTAGATTTTTCGATTTCCATTTGTCTTCCTTGTTATCTTTCTAGCAACCCCCTACTTCGTTTGCCAACTTTTCGTTATTTGTTGCACTGCCTCGAGCGCTTTTCATGTCTCCATTTCATGCTTTCATATACTTTCCTAATCCTGTGTTGACCTTTTGGGCTCGGTTTTGTATGTTGATTACTGCTCTGTAGCATTTTTTCCTCCTCACATCAGTGTCATCACTCAGGTGTAGAGCCTCGTTCATAAGTATCCCAGTTCATCGGTCCATTGATTGGAGTTCATCCTTTGTCAACCAAAGAAATGGACTTATGTATCCTACTATCTATACTGCCCATACGTTCATTTTTTTTAATCAAAATACTGCTATTTAGCTGAGTCTCTAATATTTTTCTGATTCTCTTGAGGTATTTTTTCAAATTTTCTCTTTCAATTCTTCCTGTTTTATTGAGTCACATTCGGGAATACTCAGATTTTATGCATCAGTCTTTTGAGCTTAGTGCTTTGATTTTTTGTTGTCCGGTAAGTCAATTCCTTCCATTGCCATAAGCCTTCACCTGCGTGTTACGATTAGCGCGCATCTTTTTTTTTCCGACTTCCATCCCGAGTGTCATCGCTGCATTCTTTAATTTAGTCGAACAATATTTTGAGTTCTTTCATGCTCTTCATGTCATTCGTGTACAGAAGCTGGTTGACTTTTCCCATTGTTTTTGAGAATTGCTATCCTTTGCTACTTTTCAATATTCTGTTTAGTGGTATCATTATACCGTTGTTGCTGGCTTTGACTTCAGTTTATGCAAGTCAAAAGCCGGGTCTCACTCAGAGATTTAAGCCTAGAAAACTAGTAAATTTTGACAGGCTTTAGAGAGAGAGAGAGAGAGAGAGAGACGAAAAAAGAGGCTGGGCAGGATTTCTAAATATACGGACGATACAACACTTCTTCAAACGCACTTCTATATATACATAAAGTGACATGTGTAAGGTGTATTACATTCACATTGACAATACAAACATTTCTAAATAATGTGTGCAGTGGAGGTGAGAGCTATTTTTTGCATATCATATATGATGGGCCTCCAAGGTATGCAGTCGGCAAGTCCTATTATTATTATCATTATTATTATTATCATTATTATTATTATTATTATTATTATCATCATCATCATTATTATTATTATTATTATTATTATTATTATTATTATTATTATTATTATTATCAATGTTTGTGCAAGTCTACGATAGATGGATAGATAGATAGATAGATAGATAGATCAATAGATAGATAAATAGACGGACAGATAGACTGAAAGAGAGAAACAGGAATACATACAAAGATAGAAAGAAAGGAAGGGAGAAAAAAAGAGGGATAGAAAAACGGAACAGACTGAAATAGATAGACAGATATTCTGCTAGAAACAAACCAAGGTGAATAGAAAGATAAAAACGAATCGATACACGAAGAAAGAAAGAAAGAAAGAAAGAAAGAAAGAAAGAAAGAAAGAAAGAAAGAATGTGTGAGAGTGAGAGCAGGAAACCGAGGAAGATAACATCTAAATTGGTTTCTCTTGTATGCAATCAATTTCATCTATTACAAACAACTGAAAAGTGCCGCTATCAATATTAAAAACTGCCAACCAAAACGGTCAACATAGGTTTCTTCAGTTTTCAAGCTGGTCTGGCTGGCTGGCGAAGTACATTTCACGCACGCAGGCCGCACTATCAGAGCTGTATTGTCGAAAAATTATATCTATAAAAAGTCTTCCGTGTTTTTAACCGAATTCCCCAGTGGTTTCCAAGTGTACGAGGAGGGGAGTTAATTTGCTATGTAAATCTATGTCAAACCAATCCATTAGTTTGTGTCCGACAGCATTCACGCTTGCTTTTGAAAAGTCATCAGTCCCCAATAAAAGTCGAGAGAAGTAACTTGGTCGCTCTTTTTGTCATATTTTTAATTAATCACTCCCAACATGGCATTCCACCAAACGACGTTGGTCACGTGGCGGTTTCTGCTAACCCACTAATCAGGCTGCAAATTTTGTTTCTTTTCTTGCTCTCGTAATCTTTGTTATTATGACGTACATCACTATCTCGCCGTGCGTCATTGTTTAGAATATGACTGCATTATTATTATTATTATTATTATTATTATTATTATTATTATTATTATTATTATTATTATTATTGTTGTTGTTGTTGTTGTTGTTGTTGTTGCTGCTGTTGTTGTTGAATATCACTGTTTTAATGCATGGTTGTCTTGCCTTTCATTCCGAACTCGAGATCAGTGTCCTTGATGTTCAGTTTCAGGAAATAGTTTTTTTTAGATTTGCAGTTACTGCTGTCACTGCTCCAATAACGATTGGTACGATCTTAATCGATTTTTTCAATAATTTCTGCAGTTCTATCATCAAGTCTTAGTATTTTACTTTTTTTTCCTTTTTCTTTCCGTTCAATATTCCTGTCTGCTGCGCATGAGACTTTAGCCAGATTTCAAGTTAATACTGTTACCAATTTTCTGTCTTTTCAAAATGTGTAACTTTGCATAAACTTCAATGAACTATGGCAGCTCCTGAGTTCTCTCTCTCTCTCTCTCTCTCTCTTGGTGTATAGCGGGCGCTAATTATGACCAGCCAGATACTTTGTGTTCTGTTTCTTGATATTCATTACAGGCTCTGCTCTTGTCTGACATTTTTGTTTTAAGAGTACTATGTGCATATCAATTGGTATTCAATGCCTGATCCTGTGATGCAGTATCTAGCGCTTTTGTTACAGGTTTAGGAGGTGCTGTTTTGTGCCACTGAGATGTCTGCGGATCAATTTCCGCCCATTTTCCATGTATGGTACTATTTTCTCATCTTGCTTCTCTTTCTTCATTGGATCTTCTACTTTTCGGTTTTTGGCTTATCGTATTTGATGAGACCATCCTCCAATAGCATTTTCATTTGTGGCACTCAACTCTCACTGACGTATTCAGAATATAATGTTTTTTCTCTAATACTACTGAATCCTCAATTGTTAAGAGTCCCCTTCCTCCCCTTTTTTCATCAGCTGCACAATCTATCTTTATCGACTCTTGGGGTGTAGCGCTTTGTAAATTATCATCTTTTACCTGATTTTCATATCTCTTATCTCCTTCTTGGTCTAATCAATTATCCCCGCTGTGTGTGTGTTTTTACTGGTATTGCAAAGGTATTTATGGCAGTTCTTTTATTGCTACTGCTAAGTTTAGATTTCTAGATATCAATCACTTTTAGTACTCAGATACGATCTTTCCTTTCATCTAATTCCTAATTTTATTTCGTCTGGTTGATCCCTGAGTATTTATATTATTCATCTAAATCTAGATCCTTTATTTGCTCCCCTTGAGGTAGATAGAGATTTCCTGATGATCTTCAGGTCATCCATATAGAGCAGATGACTTATTTGTATATTGCCAGTTTAGTTATCCTTTCTGTATTCTTTAAGATAATGGTGATTGGTATCAATGATAGTGAGTACCAGGAATGAAAATGAGTCTGGGACCTACATAGTTTAATATGTACATCTCCAATTGTTTTCTGAATTGATGATCAGAGTTGTTCTCACATCCTTTCCGCTCTCACTATGAATAATTTCTTGTCACTCCTAACAAGTCTATTTTATCAACAACGAGCGCGGAACAGAGTCGTATACCTTTTTCTTATTGTCAATTCGTATCATACTTAGATTTCGGCGTTTTCTCTTCGCATGTTTCATTTCATCAGCAAGAAGGTGTTTTTTGGTTCCTCTTGATTTTCTTTTACCACTTTTCTGATGCCATGGTGTCAAATTGTTGCTAGAAAGGTGGTTGTATATAGGA
The DNA here is from genome assembly GCA_963457665.1 of Thysanoteuthis rhombus. NCBI lineage: Eukaryota > Metazoa > Mollusca > Cephalopoda > Oegopsida > Thysanoteuthidae > Thysanoteuthis > Thysanoteuthis major. Next base: position 53,941,581 of record OY735213.1, read on the forward strand.
TCTGGTATGATTGATCTGAGGGGTTCCCGAGTAGTTGAGAGGTATTTTATTGGCCTGTAGTTAGAGATTACTTTAGAACTAATCTTCTTGACATTGGTTATCAAGCTTTTTTTGCCCTCTGCTATCCATTCTGAAATGTCACCGTCAATAACTGATTGCATCTGTGATGCTATTCGTTTCTGAATGTCTGTGAAGTATTTTAGTCTGTATCCCTGAATCTTATCTTCGCCAAGTGATTTCCAAATTTTTATTGCATAGCTGTTTAGTGGGCCAAAACTCATCCTTTCTTTTTCAAAAAGTTTTAACTTAGTTTAAGTCCGTGACATAATTCCTTGTTGCTGGGTTTGTTAGATTGAATGAACCTACCAAACTTTATTTATTCCGTTTTTATGCTACTGGCTATTTTTTTGCTATTCTCAGATTTTCAAGTCCTCTATCACTAACACTTGAAGGAAGTAAGCCGAAGTTGAACATCGAGTGACAGCAAGTCTCTTCTAGTCTTCAACCCTCCGCTCAACACACTCACAGTCTGCAGCAAAGCTGTTACCTGATGGTCACTTCTGAAGGCTGAAGGAAATTGTTTCCTCTGGTTTCCAGCACTTCTCTCATGGTCCTCCTCAACACTGTGGGTGTGTACTGTCTGTACCTTCCCAAGATTTTCTAACATAAGCCTTCTTTATCCTAGGCCATAGGTGATGACTGGAATTCGTAAGTTTAATAATATTCTTACTACTCTCCTCAGTATTTGGTAGGTAAGAGTGATCAATGAATGAGTGAAAAAGTCGGAATTTTCAGAAGAAAATGTGCAAATGCTCTCAGACACAATTTGAGGTATAAAAAAATGCATGAACTTGAATTGTTAAAAAACTATATCAGTGTCGAATTTTTTTAAAAAGGGAGTTAAAATGTTAAAATTGTTAGCCCTCTAGCTCAATCGGAGTGGCCTTAATTCGTGATATATCCAGGGCCAGTCAGCCAACTAACCAACTTGAAAACTGAAGAAATGTTCACAGTTTTATTCTTAGTTATGATTGACGGGTTCTAATAACGAATGATTAAAGACTACAGCATGGAAGTTATGAAACATCTGTATGGTGTACACCATGGTTAATGGGCCATATATAAGAGAAAAACATAAGCCAAACCTCCACAGAGACAAGATACATAGATCCCCTGACCCCACCTCTCATAGACCCATCTCATTTCAAACCAAATGTCACCCTCGATTACACAGGTATAACCCCCATCCTGCTCCTACCAAACAACCGAACAAAGAAAAAATTTTCACATTCTCCTCTTCAGCATCGAAATATAAACAGCATATTTTTCTCTGTGAAGCTACTGCGAATATTTTTCTCTGAAAAAGATGGCTGGCCCCTGTCGAAATGTATCAAACTAGGCCATGGAATAATAATAAAGATGTAACACTTAACTCTTGAGTTTTTCATTTCACCTTCCAATTGCCATTTTCAGGTACATATGAGAATAAACACATACTTACATAAAAACGTATCATGAAGCGATATACTTCAACACCTTGTGATATTTCACCAGCTCAGGAAAATAGCTACCAGATGGGATATACAGCACTGATTCATTCGATCTTGTCGAGGCTCAACAAAGACATCGTACACTTTGGAATAAACTAGGAGCACATCAGTAAGGAAAAGAGAAATGTTTTTGATATGCAATTTAAGGAATCACCGATGCCACACAAATGATCCATCCGACCAACTAGCCAAGATGGGCTACTGATTCTTCTCTCTTTGCTCGTCTGTGCATGTATGTGAGCGTGTGTGTGTCTCTGGGCGCTCTTCGTTACATTCGGGCGGCTACAATCTTGGAAATCCTCATGAGTACACCAGTTGACATTATCTAGATTTTTTTTTTCTTCCAAAAAATGCTTCTTGGGGTCTTCTCGGTCATTTTAGACCAACAATGCCAAAATCTTGCGCTAGTATCTTTCAATTATATATATATATATATATATATATATATATATATAATCCATCTTTTAAGATATCTTTTAGATAATCAGTTTTGATAGACGCGCGAGTAAGGGTGATTCATCTATGCAAGGTACGGATATATTCCATGTTATAATGACTCCGTATAGCATTGTTTCATTTGAGGCTACATTTTTTTAGGAACGTATGTAGAGCATTACCCAGGGTATTATTGAATTTTGACGTCAGCGAACATCATTAGCACCATCTACTGTCAGTTGAGCCTATATTTCTAAGACTTAACCCTGTAGGCATTGGATATGTATGTATATATTATCGAAGTGTCGGCAAACGGTGATGACAGTTCACCGACATTTCCCAAATTTGCGTATATCTCAGACGTATGTTCCGTAAAGACTTTATTAGAAACTATCAAGCAAAACTGTCAGCAGAGGGTCTGCCAGTTTTCAAGTTCGGCCGGCTGACAAGGTATGTATAATGAGTACAGGCCACACTATTTTTGTTTTTAAAAATTTTACTTCTTCTTCTTCTTCTTCTTCTTCATCTTCTTCTTCTTCTTCTTCTTCTTCATCTTCTTCTTCTTCTTCTTCTTCTTCTTCTTCTTCTTCTTCTTCACATTTTCTTTTTTTTCATTTTCTTCCAACCTTTAGAAACCGTCAATCAAACCTGTTGACAAAACTGTCAACGTTGGTTTCTCCAGTTTTCAAGTTGGTCCTGCTGACTGGCGGGCTGTGTATGTATCACGCGTAAAGGCCACACCGATGTAAGTGGAGGAGTGAATATTCAAATCTAAATTTACTACTTATCATGTCTAGAAAAAAATACAATTTCTTGATCCGCCCCACCGTTAGGTTTTTAAGAAGGGTTTCAATTCTCAATGTAGGTTTATGCTATCTTGATCAATAAGTTTGTGTCAACTTGTTGTTTTTTTCTTTAGAAAATTTAGACATTTTTGGTGATAACTGTCCAAAAAAGACGAGAGAAGGAACCTTTTGATTGATCATCCCCAACGCGATCAAAAGACATTGGTTTGCAAAACGGTTTATATTGAGTTATTAACCAGATCTGATTCCTCTTTCTTTTACTTTCTTAACCTTTTATTTTATCTTATTTCCCTTTCTTTCTCTCCTCTCTTTCATTTTCATTCATTTGATTCCTTATTCTAATTTCCTTCGCCCCTTCAGTCATTATTTCCTTCTTTCCTTTTTGTTCTTGCTGACTTCCTTCCTTTCTCTTGATATTTCTTCTTCTTTCTCACTCTGACCATTACACCTCTCTCTCTCTCTCTCTCTCTCTCTCTCTCTCTCTCTCTCTCTCTCTCTCTCTCTCTCTACTTGGGGTTTCTCAACCTTTTTGGCTTTATCGCTCGCTTTCACATGGGATTTTTTTGACACAACCAGTGTAGACTCATGGGGTTTGCACAAAGTGTGATATTGCATTGCTGGTGAATTAATGAAAATGTTACAGTTGACTCATTTTTTTTTTTTTTAATTATCAATATGAGACTCTAATACTCAAAATCCTATACCTCCAACCAAAATTTCAAAATGCCCACCATTCTTTGTACAGCTGTTGACCGCCCATCCAAGAGTTGAAATCGCCCACAAGTGGGCGATACCGGCCAGATTGAGGAATATTGGACTTGGCTTGGCCAACTTTTCTGCATCACTGCTCTCCTTTCCTTCCTTATTCCGCTCTCTTTATATCAAACATCCACACTACAAACAGGCCTATAGAGCTTGAATTTTATCATGTAGCTTGGACAAAGAGCTTCAGATGAACTGTTTGTTGAATTTCAACTCATGTTGGATTTCATATGTTGATTTAATCATTTATTTAGACTTAGACCATCATCTGATATTAGCGTATTATACCTTCTTGGAAAGCTTTATGTCTAAGCTACACCATAGACTTTCAGCTCTTGATGTCAGGTTTTGAATGATTTGGAGCAAAAAAAATCGAACAAACGCTAAATTATTTTTTTCCGACTGAGTTAAAAATGTTGAATAATTGAAGAATAATTTTGTTATTCTCGTGATGATATCATTTCGAAATCCAAGTAATAAAGTATATTTCGGTTAATTTTGAATAATGCGTTCAAACGGTTACTTTAAAAGTAATTAAATTAAAACTAAAACTAATCTAATACTCCTGACAAATGGTTGAACCAATAAACACGTGTCGGGTGATTTCTCTCCTAAATTTTTAGTATATTAATCTATATTATATGATTAATATAATAAGAAATAAAATAAGCAAAATAAAACGATCTTAAGCTAAATTCATGTAATAAAAGCGTATAGCGGTTATCGTTGCATCCGCTAAATTTTTGGTGGTTCATCAGTTTAGCGTTATCGTTGGCTGTGCCTATCACTAAAAGGGTATAATGGGAGAAAAAGGGACCAAGAACAGAAAGTTCAGTGGGTCGTTTTTGTTAGCTTTGCAATTGTTACGGTGCAATTGGTTATTTTTTTTTTAAACTCAAACTGGTCGCACATCATTGCAACGTTATGTTTATCTTACAAAGTATTCTTACTGAAAATCCCACTCATTCTGGAAAAAAAACGTCAAAATCCTTTTTTTCCCTTAACAATGTGTATAGAAAGTATGAAATTTCTTGAAAATATTTCTTCTATTGAGAGGCACTAATTTATATGATGTATGTTCTTCAAATATCTTCCTGGGATTTTGATGGAAACGCTGTCTGCAACGTTGCAGGGACTAAGTAAGGATTCTACAAAGGAGCTTTAATGTAACGTTACAAGAAGTCCATGTAACTTTGTAGAAATGTTGGAGTAACGTCAATTTGTTGGTTGGGATCTTTTCTTTTCGTTCTCTTTTCTTTTTTCCCCTTTCATTTTTTTCCTGTAATTTCTTTGATTCTCTTTCTTTTTTTTCTCTCCTAATAATCTCCACTCGCTCTATCCTTGCCTGCTTTCCTCCTTTCTCTCTTGCCTTCGTTTCTTCCTTTTGCTTTCCTTCCTCTCTTCATTCCAACCATACTTCCCAATGACCCTTCACTGTTTCATGAAACCATCGCAACACCCGTCTCATCCCGTGTTGGCTTTCCAATTCCCTTTCCGCTTGCGATCGCGCCGACCGAAAAATTGTATTCGCAAATCAACAGGAAAGTGGGGAAAAGAGGAAGGAAAGCAGAACTAATGCATCCTCCCTATATAGTCACCCATGGAGCTGAAACGTGGAATTCAACTAAGAGAATGATCCTCACACTGAGAACCATGCAACGTACACAGAAGAGAATCATGCTCAATATCACACGGAGAGATCACAAGACAGCACAATATGTTAGAGAAAAGACAGAAGTCAGGGATTTCATAGAATTCATTAGAGAATTCAAATGGTTACGGGATGGTTATGTTGCAAGAATTTTGGACAACCGCTGGACATCACAGTGGATCCTTGGAGATCATGTGCGAAACTGTGGTCGGCAAAAAAAATAAGATGGTGTGACTAACTATACAAGTTCAGAAAGTATTGGATCCATGACACTCATGATAGAGAAGTTTGGCTAATCTTGGGGAAGGTCTATGTCCAACGATGTATTCTGAAAGGCTGCTTCTGCTGCTGTTGCTGTTGATGATGATGATGATGATGATGGATTTTACTTGACTAGCGATTTCTTTCTGCGAGACTTATTTGCTGAGCACTTCACCACGGTAAGCGACGATGGTTATTTACGTTATATAGCTTCGCTTGTTGCCAGGCCCAAGTGGTGAAACACCGATGAGGATCAAGGTAACCATCAAGTGATTATAGAAACCTGTTCCAAATGCCAGTCAGATATATTGGGGTGTTCGGAAATTAATAACGTATTTTCAAAAAGGAGATGAAAACAAATGCCAATGAAGTTTGATTGGATACTATTTATCAATAATGTAATCACCATAATTATCAATGACAGCAGCTTAACATGGAGGCAAATTTTCTATTCCTTATCGAACAATTTCCGTTCTTTTTTATTCTGCGGTGGGGGGATGCTCATTCTCCCCAAGGTGTTGAACTTCACTAAACACAATAAACGACACCCTGCCGGATAGAAGAGATTATGAATTAAATCCAGTTGTTGTTTCGTACCATTTAACCCTAGCTTTGCCCTGGATGGTTGATATAATTTACAGCAATGGAATGTGCAATTACTTTCCGAACACTGTAAAATAAGGTTTGAGCAGAGGTTCCCAGTGAAAAAACGGTTTTCAACTGTTTATTCTGTGTCTAGTTTCTAAAAAAGCGCCGCAAACTTTTACGAAAAAGAATCCTGAATTATTAATTGCACATGAAGTGACCATAGGAACAAAAATCTATTGTTTTTCGTCAAGTTTTTAATGATAATTATTTCAATGGATATATGTTTCGATTTGGCATTATCTGCTGTTCGGGTCTCGAAATATTCTAAGTTTCAACGCCCAGGCACTCATTAAAGCTACACCGTAACGCCTCAACACTAAAGGATGCTAAATTGAAACGTCCGGGCATTGAAATATCCTAAATTCAAAAGGCCAGGCACTTGAAGATGCTAATTACAACGCCCGGATACTACTAGATGCAAATTTCCAACACCCGATCACGCGAGTTCTTTTCTTGTGGGATGATCAAGCAAGGGCAGCATGGTCATCTTTGGTTTAAAGTTTGGGTCAAAAAAATCTTGAACACACAGAAAACTCTAGATTCTCAAGATACATTTCTGAAATCTGAATAATATATCACATATTTCTAAGGAATCCGATGTGACTTTAATCTTGAATATTGCTAAATCTATTAAAACTATAACTTATTTTATCGCTATAAATTAAATAAAAGAATTACTTGTTTTATTATTAGAAATTAAATAGAAATAAACGGTAACCTATCGGTCGAGGGTTCGATTCCTGTAGCTGTTCTTATTGGAATAATTAATCGTTAACACCGGGGGATGTTTATTTCCATGGATGAACACTTATAAAGTATTTTGGTAGTGATAATTTTTCCCAAAATCATCAGTGAAAGTTCTCAATGACATTTCATAGTAAGAACTAAGTTTTGAGATTTTGTCAGACAAAAAACCTGAGGAAAAAAACGATCGGTATAAAAAAGTGTGTCCTGCACATCTCATCAGACGAATGGTCTGATCTGTCTCTGATTTTGGTTCATGTGTGAGATACATCGAAATACCGTATCGGTTTTTGTCTTTTACTGAATATATATATATATATATATATATATATATATATATATATATATATATATGATTGTGTCATCAACTGGCAGCTGTTTCGTTGTATTACATCTCTTCAGTGTGGTTATAGACTATCCAGTATCCCTTCCAGTACCGTCAGGTAGGGTCGAAACCTTCGCTTCGAAACAATAGGGAGATGTTCTACCCCTGCCCTTTGCAGATCTAGACAGTCAGAATGACCGAATTAGGCGATATATTTTAACTTATGCATAATTCCCCATCTAACAGAGTGCTCCATTTTAGAATTGGAAGATCATTGCATACACATATATATAGAGAGATGGAGAGATAGAGATATAGTGAGATAGTAAAGAAAGCTTTAAAACTTCGAAATCTTTTTTTAATTTTCAATTCATGTTATTTCAGTCATCTACGCCCCATTTCATTTGGGATCATCAGCATTTACCATGTAACCGTTTCGGGGATTTGGGAAACAGAACAGTTGTATTAAGTGGTACCCAGTAGTGTTGATCAAATACCACTTCCCTTCCTTACTATATTGTTCAAGTCATACACTAGTATGTCATTTTATATGAGGTATTATGTAAAATGATACTATTTTATACTACGTATCGTTCATTTCTCAGAATAGGGCTTACTTACCTTGGTCACCCCAAAAACGTATTTAACGATGAGGGATCAGTAAGTATAACAACAGACATGGCTGGTTGTTTGCGTCACTTTTATTGAGTGTTCACTCATGTGAATATTAAATCCGTTGTATCAGTTTAAATCTCAAACTACATACAAACCAACTCATGATATCATCTTCAACAATCCTAATTACACAGAGAAGACTTTTTCATGTTGATTCTCTATCAATATATTCATATATATATATATATATATATATACATAAAACAATAATAACTGAATATATGTTAATTCATATATGTTCTGTAATTTCTTTATTTTAGAGCGCTCGATACAATTTATGATTATTTCTATCAGATTATATATCCATTTCTTCATATATATATATATATATATATATATATATATATGTGTGTGTGTGTGTGTGTGTGTGTGTGTGTGTGTGTAGTATAGCACGAAATCAAGGCTTGAGGGGAGGTGTTGTTTGATCAACACCGCAGGGGAGCCATCTTAAAATAACTTTGATTTTAAATCCCCGAAACGGTTACATGGCAAATAACTGGAGATCTCCACAAGAAAAATCACATAGAGTACTGTAATGTCTAATTATGTTTTAAACATAAAAAACATAAAACCTTTTGAAAAACTTACATTAATTGCATTAACGGATATTTAGAAATAATTAACTGAAATTTTTAAAAAATCTTTTACATCTTCAGTGTTTAAAACTGTAAAGCTTTTTAGAGTATATATATATATATATATATATATATATATATATATATATATATATATATATATATATATATTCCCCAGCAAATGACTGACATTCTGGTGAACCGAATTACTTGAAAATATGTGATTACATTACATTTTCCTAATGGAATTGAAACTAATGAAGACCATTTGCGACGATGTTTTTGATATATATATATATATATATATATATATATATATATATATATATATATATATATATATATATATATATATATATATATTACACAGACAAATTGGATGGAATATACCAAAAATGTTGCTGACAGAAACTATTCGAGTTTCACTCACACACACATATATCTGGATACGCACACGCGCACACACACGTACCCACGTGCACACGCACTCACACTCTCTCACACACACGCATACTAACAACCACATACTCATACACACAGACTTATGCAGACGCTCGTACACAAACTCACACCCATACTCCCATGCACGCACTCTCACGCATGCACACACACTCACATATATGTAGACGCACATGTGCGCTCGTATAAACACGTGTATACATACATCACATCCATACACTGTCATTCACACACACACTCACACACAAGTGCTCATACACACAATCTCACGCAGACTTATGCACACACAAACACTAAAAAAACTCACACCATTACACACGCATTCTCTCACACACAAGCACGCACACTTATGCAAGAAATCATGCATACACTCACTCACAATTATATACATCACCACACTTACCCACACGTACGTATGCACACGTACATGTACTAATGCTCTCTCATACACACACATTCGCATACTCACACACACAATCACACACACACACACACCATAGTAGTTGCTGGCAGTTGAAATACAATTTCACTCACTCTCACCCTCACACAAATACATACGCATATACATGCACACATGCGCATGCACGTACACTCACTCACTCACACACACACACACAAATGCACTCACACCTATACGTACTTTTGCATATACTCACGCATCAATTTGCAACCTCGCTCTCACGCATACACACGTACGCGCAAACGCACACACACAGAGACATGCACACATACACACTTTCATACGCACACACATTATAGTAGTCGCAGGCAGTGCAAACAGACAAGGAAACCACACCCCTCCAGTCGCCAACAGTAAAATGGGGATCCAGTCTCAAGACAATAAATAAACACAAGTACCCGATTCATATCTCTATCCGATCATGTAACTACCCGGAACAAGAAACGAATTCTAAATCCCAAAATACCATTTTTTCAAAATATTTCTACTCCATCTTATATTGCGATTCCAGACATAACAAAACGATTTTAACAGCATTTACATATTCTCTCGTTCAAAATTTCAGAATTACCATTCCCTATAGACACTATTCGGAATTTTTACGACAACCAATGAATTGCCAATAACAAATAAAGAATTTATAGATAAAATTTGCCATGGGCGTACGAATCAGGAGGCAGAGGGGTCAACAGACATCCCCACCCTCAATTCGGGCCAAACAGTGAAGAAAATTCGGGCGATTGATATTCTTGCTGCCAAAAAGGGCAGAAAATTTTTTTTTTTAACAGTTACATATGTGATGTGATTTGTACTAACTGTGTATCGTTGATTGATAAAAACACTTCATTCTATTTTATAAAGCATTTGCGTTTTTAATGCGTGTAAAATTTCGGACGAATCAAGATCTCTGTCCCCTTAATCAAGGAGTTCCCCTACGCCTATGTAAGTTACACATAAAATCCTATTTTCAACGTTTCACTTTAAATTGACAAAGAGATTCCTGCTTGCTACAAAATTCCATTTTTTTTCAAGTAGAATAAAATGTAACCATCAAAAGCGAATACATTCTCCAATGGTTATTTTTATCTTTAAATACGTAAATGTTTTTGATAATCAATTCACTGTATTCACCCGTGTACACTGGAAATGATTTGATATTAGAAAATCAGGGTCGAAATTGGTGGGGTAGCATTATACTCGATTGTAAATAGAACACACACACATATATATATATATATATATATATATATATATATATATATATATATATATATATATATATATATATATATATATATATATATATGTAGAGTAGATAAGTATTTGAACAGTTGCAAAATTATTAATATTCATTTAATATACTTCCGATGATTTCATTTTCTTTAGATTTACACAGGTGATGTATTTCGATATAGAATAAAGAATTACAATGGAAAAAAAGGTAATATCTCCAAACACAATGCAAGTATATTAAATGAATATTTTGCAAGTATCTAAATACTTCTTTCCTCCCACTGAATATTACTGATTTTTAGCTTTCAAAGTATGGGATCGCATTGTATTCAAGACTGCGTTGTACTCTTAAGTAAATAAGGTAACTCAAGAAACTACACATATATAAGTAAATTAGATAAGTGAATCAAAATAAGTAAATTGATTAATTTGATCTTCTAAAATAATGATAAGCTTCATGTATTTATATAATTATTTTTAGTCAGTGACATGTATCAAATCAATTAGATAATTAGAATACGTCAAGGCGTTCACAGTATCTGATACTGAGGCGTAGGCCAACATTTTAGTGGCAGATAAACAAAAAGAGATGATAAATACGGATATGTATCTTGAAGTTTTTAATTCATTGACAAGTGAAAATGTTTTCGTCTAATTCATTTCATTTTTTACAGTTCGTGTGTCGCTTCATTCAATATACAAGGTTGTTCAAAAAGTAAGTTCATATTCCACAGCTATAAATCATTATTACGGTGCGGAGTTCTTCCACGTTCCCCATATTCACGGGATTTAGCACCCGCAGATTATCATTGGTTTCCATCAGTAGAGCATTTTATTAGTGACAGAACATTCAGAAACAATGGAGGAATCGGATAAGGTCTCTCAAATATTTTTCAGGAAAAAAAAAAAAAACGCAAAATTCTTTCAACGAGGAATCGAAAATTTGCCTTCCCGTCGGGCTGAAGTTATTGATAATGATCGTGATTACATTATTGATGAATGGTATTTAATCAAACTTCATCAGTATTTATTTTTATTTCTTAAAAAAAAAAAAAAACGTTATAACTTTCCGAACGCTAAAATATATAATTACTTTCCGAACAGAAAAATACGTTATTACTTTCCGAACAAGAAAATACTTTATTACTTTCTGAACAAGAAAATACGTTATTCCTGTCCGAACGCAAAAATACGTAATTACTTTCTGAACATGAAAATATGCAATTACTTCCTGAACATGAAAATGCGTAATTATTTTCTGAACACGAAAATATGTAATCATTTTCCAAGCACCTAGATAGCTTTTAATGGACCGTCATACAATAAAGTTTGCGAACCATTGTTTTAATGATTAATTTTCGTATATCTCGTCATTTTTTTTACATCATGGGTACACTGGTTAAATAAATAATCATTTAATGTCACAAAACTTGAAATAAATTCTTGATATCTCCCAGGAGATCTTAGTATAATCTGTTAATGTTATGAGACGAGAGAAATTATTCACTTGTTTTTCCATTCTAAGAAATTAATATCAATCCAGCGGAACAGAATTTATATTAATCGCCAAAGAATTGTCATCATCAAGACCGACATCCCGAGTGTTAACGTGTGTGTATCGTATGTGTATAGGTCGGGTTTTGAAGACAAAATTTTTAGGCAAAAACTGGCAGTCGACTTATACAAGAGTAATAATTCTGCTAGGTTGAAATTCGAACATAATGGGAGGATTTGGGGCAACCATTGGGGCTTCAAATAAACGTACAATAAATTTATCATTTCGTGACCATCAATATCAGGTAGTATATATGCTTAGTAATTTGAGCGCAATCTTCAAATTTTTCTATTTGAAAGAGACCTGTTTTTTTCCAAGAATTGTAAGATAGGACTTTTGATAATTTTTTAAAAATAATATTCATAATTTTTCGAGGATTTAATTGATAAGTAATTAAAGCGTGAAGGTGACTGAGAAGAAAGAGTTTTTCACAAAAACAAACTATATGCACCAAGCTATTAAATCAATCGATGTATGTACGTTTCATGTATCCATGTAGATAAGTTGGTAAGTATCTTTATATCTATATACATATATGTACACGCTTTTATACACTCACATGAACACACGCTGGTTATATATTTGCAAGATATTTTTGAAATATACCTACTCACGCGCACATGAAAATTTAATTTCGCATACACCATTTGAAACGATGGACTCATCCACTCAAATAAAATAAAACTCCAGAAGAAACTGATAAGACGTGAGCATTTAAACTCTGCAGAAACACAGGTTGATATTTTCACCAAATGCATTGTTCATAACATATATATATATAAATTGTATTGGAACAAAGGAGGAATTTTGCTTGAATTGCTTGGATTTGAAAGTTTTAAAAAATTAGATCTTTACGCAGGGACTACTTGATTGCACTGCAATCAGCACAAGCAGGCATGCATTTGGGCATGTTTTGTGATCCCGAGTGTTAGATTTCTGGAAAAAAATTTTTTTCCCAAATGAATCAAATAGTTAAATAAATCTAATCAAGTATGTTTCTGTTCGGTTGAAATATATTGTCCAGAATCGACCAGGGAGATGGTAACTTAAATAGCTTGAAACTAGACCTCTACATACCAAGGATGCAATCATATACAAGAAACACCGAGTTATTGCTTGTTCAAATATTCATGAACATGCACTTATTTATGAATTTTACAGTATGTATGTGTTATATTGATATAAGAGGTACAATATATATATTACACAACCAACACTTTTTCTAAAATCTAGATTCAACTACGTATACATGCGCAAAACCCTTCTTATTTTCTCTTTTTATACTCAAATGATTTGAACTTTGGCATGGAGACGTCTCCTTTTTTGCTAATAAAAATAAATTTTAGAACATAAAAAACCTTGAATCATCTCCCTGCTCTCTAAACCTTTTTATTCACAGAATTTCCTCATTTTTCCCATGTGACGTTTGACAACTTGAAACGAGTAATGGAAAAAATACGATTTAGTTCCCAATAGTGTCTACCAAATTCACCATTATATCTGACAATTGTTATCCATTTCCCCATCATATGTATATGTGTGTGTGTGTGTGTGTGTGCACGTGTTTGTGCCGGGGATTGTGTGTGAGTGCGCACGCGTGTGTTAGTGTGTTGTATTGGTTTAAAATAGTTATTTGGTTATGTATGTTTTAGATTTCATAGAAATGACAAAAAGTACTAGAATTGTCAAA
>OY735213.1:53960409-54052909 GCA_963457665.1 Thysanoteuthis rhombus
GAAAATTTGACCTCAGAAAGTGCAGTCGATTTATTATAGACCGAATTGAATGGAAATATGCGAAACTATAGGTGATGTCCCTCTTGATCAGAATACTTCAAGAGCATCACCTCCCCAAACTGGAAAAATATGTATCAACATCAGAGAAAAAGGATAGAAAATGTAACACTGAACATTAAACATTTCGAATTTTCTAAGACTTGAATTTTCTGACAGCTATTTGTAATGCCTATGTGGGTGCAGCCACGGATTGGTGGTTGTTTTCGTTGTAATATAAGTTCTGTATATTATTTCGACATAGCCTTTCAATCATGAATATAACTTAATTTATTTCTTTGCACTAAGATAACTTTAGATTTATACATTTAGGAAAAAAATACAAATACACACACATGCAAACACACACATAAATATAAATTTAAGTTTTTTAATGTTCAGTGTTTGAAACTGTGAAGCTTTCTAGACTATGTATATATATATATATATATATATATATATATATATATATATATATATATATATATATATATATATAGTTATTATTATTATTATTATGATTATTATTATTATTATATAAATCACTACAAACGACTTATATGTGCCGGTGCGTTGAGCCTTTTTCCAAGTGATAATTTTATCATATTCTCTATTTCAATGAGTTATTGTTATTGGTTAATCTCTCATGATCCTTCTCTAAAATATGGAGCGTTATGTATTTCCAACAGATAGGTACAAAAAGAAACTCACTTACACACACACACACATATATATATATATATATATATATATATATATATATATATATATATATATATATATATATAGTATATGTGGTACAAATCAGGTTAGCAGTATGACATAATATAATAATATATCAATAATATAAAGCCGCTTCTGAAATGAAATGGAATTATTTCATAGAGTGCTCGATTCATACAACATTTTACTCATGAAGTTGAGTTGTTTTAGAGTAGAGCTGGAAATAAATAGTAGAATGTGAATTCGCTACACAAACTACCTCATGTTTCTGCCCTCTTTGGGCCTCATCAGATTTGCCTGATGAGGCCCGATGAGGGCAGAAACATGAGGTAGTTTGAGTAGCGAATCCAGATTCTACTATCTATCTATTTATATATATATATATATATATATATATATATATATATATATATATATATATATATATATATATATATATATATATATATATATATTGTGTATATTTAGGCAGTGTCTTTTGTTTTATGAAAGCGTTATTGAACAGTATCGACTTTTTTGTTTTCAATTTTATGTATGTTTCTTCCATTTTCCAGTAAAAAGATCAACGAAACAAAATTCATAAACTCATTTGAACAATCTTTGAAGAAAACTTTAAAAAATTGGTGAAATTTACAAAAAAAAGTTAACCGACAAATGCTGATACCGTGCAACATATATATATATATATATATATATATATATATATATAGAGAGAGAGAGAGAGAGAGAGAGAGAGAGAGAGAGATGTAAAGTTGTAGAGATGTAAAGTCAGGAATATGGGAATTGTTAGTAGGTTACGAATATCGAAGTCAACTAGAGAGCTTCTTTTGAACTGAACTTTCTGTATTTATTTTGAGTGCAAAATCAGCTCGAATTTGATAAGCCCCCCAGATAGATTGATAGATCTGAAATTTCTCTAGTTCTCATCTTGGATAGATAGATAGATAGATAGATAGATAGATAGATAGATAGTAAGAAATAAAATGTGAAAAGATTGGGTTCGGACCGTAGGTAGATAGATAGATAGAGAGAGAAAGAGAAAGAGAGAGAGAGAGAGAGAGAAATCTGACCAAGAGATGGATGAGGGCAGACCATAACAGATGCGAAAAATCTTGTTTCTTCAAATGATGATGATGATGATGATGATGATGATGATGATTATGCAGTAGACTTTCGTTATTATGATAGGCGTGCCTCTGTGAAGAATTTGCCGTTTTTACGGGCGGAATAAAACAAGGTATGCAAATTGAGAAATACGGCGAGCAAATAAGAAAAAAAATACGACAGGTAAATCAAATCATTCCTATTCAATTTGCTCGGGAAATGGTATAATCTCTGACAATAGTCTGGTGAGAGAATACAAAAAAAACATCATGCCGTTCGTGTCATTTTATTTGTGCCGTTAGAACGAGAGTCGTAACAACGAGAGTCTTCTATGAAGACGGCATTCCTGCCTGCCAACAACAGAGTTCATGTGGCCTCGGTGTGCATGCCACACGCATGCGCGCTGCTGCTCGATCAAATTAGAGGGAGGAATCGTGGAAGTCAGCGTCGGTGCTACTGTGGTTTTTGCCAGCCTATCAGCACGTTGGATAAGACAATGCCTACGTTGAACTGATGTTTAGCGGGAGAGAGAGAGAGAGATGAATGTGGGGTCGGGGTCGGGGATCTACGTACATATCTGTGGATGACGAACGTACGGCTCTGGGAGCCTCATGGGGGAAAACATCGCTAGATTATATCAAATAAACAAAATAAACGCACGAATAACATGTATTACACAAGATGGTGGCAAGAAGCACTAATACAATTAGATGCAAAGTTTCATCTATCAGAAACTTCCCTCCCTCCCTCCCCCTCTCTCTCTCTCTCTCTCTCTCTTTCTAATTCCCTTTCACTCGTTGTGGAAGTACATCTATTTATCTGTCTATCCATCTATCGATCTATCTCCATCAGTTCAATTCTATTTCAGTCTGTACATCCTTTATCTCTCATCTATCTATATATGTTCAATATTATCCCAGTCTGGTTAGATCTATCTATCTATCTGTCTATCTATCTATCTACACACACGCACACACACACACACATTTATATAGATGTCTTAGAAAAGAGATGGGCACCGTCAAATAACCCTCATTATAAACGAGAAATATTCACATCACGGTACCTCAAAAACCTACTATCTCCCTCTGTGCATACAAATCATATTGTTTCCTTCTCCATCTCTCTCTCTCTCTCTCTCTCTCTCTCTCTCTCTCTCTCTCTCTCTCTTTATATCTATCTATCTAAGTCTGTTTCTATTAATCAATCAATCTATTTGTCGATACATTTAATCATCAATTTCGGATAAATTGCACATTCTCTGTAGATTTTGAATAATTCCCTGCGCTAAATAAAAATGTTTGACCATGGCGTACAAAATACCGCCAATACTAAACTGCGCCCGTAATGAGACTCAGTTAACACATAAATCTGAAACCTTCGTGTGGAAACGCGATTCAAAGCTTTGGATTATATAGTTAAATAGTGTGCCGCAACTGTTCCCGGAAAGTGCCGCGTAATTTTTTCCCCCCAATATGCAAACGTTAATTTCGAGCCTTGAACGTTTTCCAGTTCGGATATTATGTCTGCCCTGCTTCCACCACAGAGTTACCAATCTAGTGGTTTTATAACTAGATTATATGAGATCGCAACCTTTTTAACGACGTATGAAATGACAAAAGGGTGATTAGTACCGTATTTCATCATGTATAACCCGCGTTATTTTTCCTAAAAGTTTTGAGCTAAAAAGATCCAGGTGCTTATTAGCTTTAGAAACATAATTGTTATACATATTTTTATACATAATTGTTATACATATCTGTTTGCATAATTGTCATATATATTTGTATACATAATTGTTGTACATATTTGTATGCATGATTGTTATACATAGTTGTGAACATAATTCTCATATATATTTGTATACATAATTCTGATACATATCCGTAAACATAAGTGTAATACATATCTGTACGCATGATTGTTATACATATTTTTACGCATAATTGTTATACATATTTGTACGCATAGTTATATACATGAGATAATGCATTTTTCATTCGAAATTAAAGCTCAGTTAGGGAGTGCAGATTATACATTGTTGCGGGTTATACATGGTGATTCTCATTTTAGTATGCTTATATAAAAGTTTTGTTCATTGGATATTAACATGTTTTTGTTCAATTGAATCGCTGTAGCTTCACAAATAGCCCGCCCGACCAACCATCTAATTGGGCTACAGATTCTTCTTTCTTTGCTCGTCTGTGTGTTCGTATCAGGGTCTCCGGGCGTCCCTGGTCACATTTTGGGGGCCCAAACCTTGAAAATCTGCATGAGTAAACTGCCATGCTCCATCGAAAAAAGCTCTTGTTGCTTTTTCAAAAGAATATTTTTTGGAGTCAATTTGGACCAACAAGGCCCGAATCTTGTGCTGGTATTTCTTTAAAGATTATTTTAGATTAAAAAAGATCCAAGTTTTGAAGATAATTTTAGATAAAAGATCTATATCTTTGGATAATTTTAGATGATTTTTTGAATATTTAGTTGCGATACACGTGAAGGCTACGATGATTCATTTATGCGAGATACAGATATTCATTCTATGTTTACAGTTGGTTTGCGGCGTAAGTTAAATAAATTTCTTGATCCATACAATAAAGTTTGAGAAGCACTGGATCAAATAATCTTTTCAATGATACGATACTTCTGTATTGTTTATCGGAAATATTGGATAAGTTGCATAGGTCAAGTATTTAATCGACTTCGTTTATTTCACTTGTCTGCGAAAATGATCGGAGTTTTTATTATTTCAAGTTTATTTTGGGAATCAACTATTATCTAATTATGTTCGTTGAATATACCATTCTAGAATGTAACTATTCGCTCTATCTATTCAAGCTGAACCTTTCTTTTTCACTCTTTATACTGGTTTGGTTGGAATTGTCAAATCAAATATGGAAAACAAGCAAATTCAAACAATATTGTTGAATGAGTTCAAAATGGGACGTTAAGCAGATGGAACTGCTCACAGTATCAACCAAGTATTTTGCCAGGGGAGCGACAATGAAAGTACAGATCAACTTCGTTTTTCCAAAAATTTCGAAACGGAAACAGGAATCCTGAAGATATGGACGTCCTTTGGATTGACCAAACAAGGCTACAAAACTCTAGTTCATACATCAGATCTCTTTCCGACCGACTACCTCTTTTTTCGGGCATTTCGATCACTTCCTGCAAAGGAAGGTCCTCAACGATCGAGCAGCAGCTCAAGACGCATTCGAAGAATTCATCGGTTCTAGGACCCTTGCTTCCGGAATAAATTGATTTGTTTCTGGTTGGCAAAAATGTGTTGATTCTAAAGGTTCTTATTTCGATTAATAATTTTGAACTCAAGCTGGGATATACTACTTTAGAATTGATGGTTATAAACTACAATTATTTTTGCACCAACGTAATATTTCTTTCCTCTCTTTCTTTCGTCCTTTTTTTTCAGATTCTCATTCCAATTGCTTTTGGGCAATTAATTCTGGAGTCTCAATATCATTGTTCCCCTGAATATCAATACCATTAATTAATTAATCTATTAATTAGTTGTTTGTATTTACTCAAACATATGGAAATACGCATACACACAAATTTGTATACATCAGTATGTATACACAGTACTTATCATGAATATTTGAACAAATAACAATTTCACGTCTCATCGCTTCGGGTTCGGATGTTGAAAACAGGAACATTACTCACGAGGAACCTACGATTTTTGCAATCAACATCACAAGGTATGCATTGCAGCTCATGTCAGTCAATATATATATATATATATATATATATATGAACATAAATTGCGCTGTATTATGTATAAAACTCTTTTTGAAATGATCCCCCGTCATTACACGATTAATATATCACTTGGCCTAGACAACGTAAATACAATAGACAATTTAAAAAAATGAAGCTGCTGCATCGTGTGATGACAGTAGATCATTTCAAATAAGAGTTTCTATATAATACAATGCAATTTATAATCATTCTGTCAGATCCTATACATTCATTTCTCAATATATATATATATATATATATATATATATATATATATGTATGTATATATATATATATGTGTGTGTGTGTGTGTGTGTGGTACATATATATATATATATATATATATATATATATATATAGTTATGAATGCATTATATTAATTGAAATTTGGCGTAAACAGCGTAAATAGAATAAACAGTTACAGAAAATAAGACTGTTGTAGGAATCAAACTTTTATGAATATATTCTTGAAGTTAGTTATAAATGCATTAACAACATAGCTAAAATGATTTTAAAAAACATTACACTAAATAATCATGAATAGACAAGACAAAAATAACAATATGCCAATAAAAATTGTAACTGAAGGAATACTATGAATCGACCTTTTGCACAGAAAAGTAATCTAATAGATATGATTTAAAAAGCCAGTGTGAACACCAAAGAAAACCCAGACAAAATAAAATTCTACAAAAGTGCATCAAATACAAGCTTAAAACTCATCTTTAATAATCACAAACAATCATTCTATAGTGAACAATACAAAAAAAAAGTACATCTTTATCTAAATATCTCTGGAAATTAAAAAAAATTACTCTCCGATGATTAAATCGGAATTTTTAACCACTACACCGGAATACAAAAAAAAAACATAGTATAAAAATGCTGTATATGTTTAGAAGAGAAACCAAATATTATTGACTTTCCAAATAGTAAACTATTTGAACAAAAAACAAGGATTAATATCCAAATTCAGACACAAGAAGATATTCTTATTAATTTGTACGGATAGTAAAACACAAAACATTGATCTAAATGACTAAAATATAAACACATTCCGCAAATTACATATGGTGAAACATTTGATACAATTTTTTTCAAACTATATTGACTAATTACAGACATTGATTATTAAACGTTTTTCAAGCCTAGAGTAATCAACTAAGCATTTTATAGTATTGTGAACTATCTGAACATTCTAAAAAAAACAACTTAATAACCGTAATTCTAAAAATAACGAATACAAAGGTATAAATAAAATTGTCTAAATCTTGAAGACCACTCACTTGATGATCACGGAGAAGCATGAAACTATTTGTCGTGAGTAATCCATCAGTATTTATACATATCACGGAATCTGTAGGTGAGGCCGAGGGATGAAATATGAGATGCCTACTTGATGAAAGATGAGTCGTGCCCTACTATCAAGACTACAGATGAAATATGAGATGCCTACTGGATTGGGGCGGGCAGAAATACTGTAAATTGGATTCATCATTGCTAACTCTCTCAGTTGTCCATTCTTTCTCTGTTGATGTCCAAAGTTCGAAACTAGTAAAGGTGATTAAAAACTAAATAGAATCATTTTTACACTCACTCCTGTCCGTGCACCTTTTGCATATTCACACCCACACCCACACACACGCACACACATATATATATATATATATATATATATATATATATATATGTGTGTGTGTGTGTGTGTGTGTGTGTGTGTGTGCTTGTGTGTGCATCATTTCATATATATATATGTATATATATATATATAAACATGCATATCAGTGTTAACCTGTAGCAAATCAAACAGCCGATCATGTAAATGAATAATGAAGATGCCATCCTGGTGTACGTGCGTTCGTGTCAAGCACGAGGCTCATTTTTGCGTGGTCGGCTGTTCGATTTACAACTTGTTAACACCGGTTCTGGCAATGGTATATATATATATATATATATATATATATATATATATGTATATACATATATATTTATATATATATATATATATATATATACGTTTATATACGCACGCGTGTATATGTTTCATTGGACAGTATCGACATTTCTTGTCGATTTGACCTTCAAGTAAGTTTCTCCAATATTTGGACATTGTCCTTATTATCTGGTTTGAAGGAATATATGAATTTTCCAAAATTCATGTTGTATGAGTCGTTTTGAGTAATCCTAGTATTTCCGACTATCGCTTCTCAAGGTTCGTTATTAGTCCCAGTTTCAAATTTTGATTATATATATGTGTGTGTATGTGTGAGAGAGTGAGAGAGAGTTAATGGCTTGGCTTTGTGAAAGGAGATTTTTTAAATGGTTTTCTGCAGGATTAGGATCATTGACAGTCGATGGGGTCCGCGTGCGGAATAATCACGCACGATGAAGTTTTAATGTGAAGTGCGAAGTTGCAGTCTTTTGTTGTTACAAGTTTAATTGAAGACCACCGATAAGAACTTTTTCGTTATTTTTCTCATTAACTCTTTATGTTGATGCAATCAGAACGCATGTCTGGATTCAACGATTCTCTGAATGTTGGTATCGTCTTAAGTTTGTGTGTTTGACCATACTTATGTAAGATAATGGGAGCAAATATAAATGTTATTCCTTTTTTTTCAATACTTTGAAATTGGTCATTATGACGTTTGATACCGTATAACAACAACCTGACACGCGAAGTAACATACATACATTATTCACTGGGCTGAATACGTCTGTCAGTTTTCGTTATATTTAAAATCCCAGTCCCCACACAGTGGAGGATCTCATCGAATTGCCTGACTGACCAGCCAGCCAGCCAAGTGGGCTACAGATTCTCCACTCCTTGTTCGTCTGTGTTCCTACTGATTCATTCATGGCAAGACAAGGCAAGAGAAGTTTAATTTACCACTAAATACCATACGCTGCTAAAAGACGTTGGTTGCCTTGCAGTTTCTATTGAGTGACTAACCAGACCTGATATTATTATTATTATTATTATTATTATTATTATTATTATTATTATTATTATTATTATTATTATTATCACACCGGTTGCCGGGTGGTCACAGCCGGAGACTTAGTGACAGCAAGTCTCCTCGGGTCTCCTGTCCTCCTCTCCAAACTATCACAGTCCACAGCAGTGACCGGTGGTTATCGCTTGTGACTAAGTGACGGTAAGTCCTCTCAGGTCTTCAGCCCTCCTCTCATCTCATCTCTCCCTCACCTATCACAGCAGTGCGGTGGTTCGTACCTGCACCATCATTTTTTTCGTTTGATTTTATCTTTCTTTTTTTTCCTCCCCCTTCCTCTGTTAGGCCACTGCTAACAGCATGGTCATATATCTCATATTTCTAGCACTTTCCTCAGTATTCGTGCAGTCCCTAGCAGTGCTTTTGTCTGCACAGTCTCAATCCTTCCTTTTACCCCTAGTGCCTCCAATTTCGCTTTCGGTGTCTGTGGTACGGTTCCGAGTCCACCTATTATTACTGGTACTACCTTAACTTTCATGTTCCTCACCTTCTCCGGTTTCTAACAAGTAAAGAAAATTTGCTGCCATAGCCATAAAAACAATGTTTGAGGAGAATAATAGCAGTTATGTATACCTCTTGCACATAAGCAATCAGAAAATAACACTCACTACCCAGGGACAAAAATCGCATTGCACGGTGTTATCACAACCGATCACAGCCTTTACGAGTCACTCATTTGATATATCCATCATCATTTCCTGGATTACTATTTCTTTTGATCCCAATTTCACACCTTATTCAAGTAAGTTCCGTTAACAATCTGAGCCATCAAATTTAAACTTTTCACGTACATTGAAAGGAAAACCTATTGTCAACACTACGAGAAGAGCTTCATCACATTTCTTCATCATCAGATTCTATAGGCATCTAACGCTCACTCACGTTTCAGCCCCTTACACAACATGATTCACCCGATAAGGGTGGATTTCATCAAGAAGACCTCGTCACTTCACCTGATTGCACACCGGTTTCAAGACTTCATTACTCCTTCGGGTGGATTTCACCCAACAATCCGAGACAATCCATTTGGTTTCACGGTGGCGACTAGACCACACAAACTTTAAGATTTCATTTCTACCTGGCAATTCGAGACGATATCGACACCGTAAACTGTTGCGCGTGCGTACTCAACCGTAGAGAAAACACCAACTCAGAGTTAAACTGATATCCATGTACCTAGGGAAAAAACAGCAAACATGCAAAATGTTTTTACGTAGATACAGGTATCCCCCGATATCTGAAAGTGGAGCGCTCCAATTTTGTGTTTAAACTTTCGTGACCCGAAATGGCGCTAAGCCAAGACACAAATATGATTGATTTTTAACGTGAATTATTTTAATTGTTTCTGGACCTCAAAAAATGAGATGATAGGATAAGTCGTCGGTGATGCTAGGTGCTGGAGGCACAGGTGTTGGAGAGGGAGGAGAGGTATGCACCGCCTCTAAAGCGGCTCGCTACAAAATAAACTCATCGTATTCCGCTTTTTTTTTTCGCAAGAGTAATAAATACGGCGTAAAGTGAACTTTCGAACAACACAGAATACCTGTACTCATATAAACACATACAAAAACTTACACATGTTTGCTCTAACGATCAATTAAGAGTGCTAGCCGTAGAGCGACGATTAGCGAACTAGTTTCGCAGTAAGTGTGATTAGTACGTCTCTCTCGAGACGCCCCACTCTTGATTGCTCAGTCATTTTTAAAGGGGGTGGGGGCGGTTCCTTGGGTTCAGATCATAAGAAACTGTGTATGAAACTTTGCTTGCTGCCGCTGTAAAAGAATTTTTCTTTTCGAATTTTCATAAATTCTCTTCAGTCCCGAATCACCCAATGATGTTATATTATGCGAGTCATTTATTTTCCGATCACCGTTGATGTACTGTGTTTGAGAGTATACCGTGTTTATATATAGATATGTATGTGTGCATATATATGTGTGTGCATATGTATACATATAGGTGTGTGAATGTATATATCCACACTTAACTGAGAACCATGCAATGAAAGAATCATGCTCAACCTCAAATGGAGAGATCAAAAGGCAGCACAGTACATCAGGGAGAAAACAGGAGTCCGATACATCATAGAATCCATTAGAAAACTCAAATGGCAATGGGCTGGTCATGTTGCCTAAATCGCAGATAATCAATGGACATCACAACTCACAACATGGGCCCCCAGAGATCACATGCATAACCGAGGCCGGCAGAATACAAGATGGAGAGACGAACTAGACAAATTTAGAAAGTATTGGATCCGTGACGATCATGATAGAGAGGTTTGGCGAATCCTGGAGAAGGTCTATGTCCAGCGATGGACAGTAAATGACAGATGATGATGATATGTACGTATATATATATATATCACAATATTAATCAGGGATGCAATATAATAAAATACAAAATCCGATGATGCATTCAGCTTTAAGCATTGAGTTGATTTAGTGTATATATATATATATATATATATATATATATATAGAAAGAGAGAGACAGACAGACAGACAGAGACAGAGAGACAGAGAGACAGAGACAGAGAGAGACAGAGAGAGGGGAAAGAAAGGAAATAAAATCAAGAAAGATAACATTTGAAAAAGTTGGGAACACATTGAAAGGAAGTAAGAAATGATAGATAAAAAGAAAGTAAAGAAAAACGAAAAAGAGAAAAGAAAATTATAGACAGACGATAAAGCAAGCATCGAAAATCCTTAGGTTCTGGCGTCATTCTCTCCGTGGCTGCCATCGTTAACCATTTATGTGTCTTTCGTTAAGACGTGTGCCTCGGCTACTGGAAGTCGTAAACTCCTAATAGACAGATTTCGATTCTTTGGAGTGGAAATAAAAGCGGATAATCTTGAATCACTTTGTTTTGCTTTCCCTTCTCCGACTTTCCGTTTCAGACAACCATTTTCGGCTCTTTGTCGCCATAATCTGATAAAGAGACATCTACTTTCATGGAACTTTTTCAGTCACAATGACAGAAGAAGAATGAAGAATTCATTGGGAATAATGAAGAAGAAGAAGAAGAAGAAGAAGAAGAAGAACAACAACAACAACAACAACAACAACAAGACTTTCGAATGGACTTGATCCTAAAATCTCTTTATGCATCTATAAATGGGCAAGATAGAGGACATTATAAGAAAGAAAAAAAAACAGAGACGTACAGAAAAAAAGAGGAGGAAAGAAAAAAGAAGAAAGTCCAAAGAAGAAAGACAAATAACACCATGTAGAAATGAAACCAAGTTAATCAGAGGAAAAATTGTTCGGGGGTTGAAGAAAGAAAGAAAGAAAGAAAGGAAGAAAGAAAGAAAGGAAGAAAGAAAGAAAGAAAGAAAAACAGAATGAGAAAGACAGAAAGAAAGAGAAAGAAAGGAAGAAAGACAGACAAAAGAGGAAGGGAAAGAAAAGGAGAAAGAAAGAAAGAAAGAAAGAAAGAAGACAGAAAGAAAGAGAAAGAAAGAAGGGGAAGAAGAGAAAGAAAGAAAATAGAGGAATAAAGAAATTTTCGTTTGATTTATCTTCTGGGTGCGCCAGAATGTGTCCCCTTGCCCAGTCAATGCAGTCGTTGCTGATTGAGTTCCGGCTCGTATCCTAGCAGCGGTAAGTTACAATTTTTACCTCCATGCACAGTGGGTATTGCATGACAGATTCATTCTTCGGACTGTGTATATAGATTTAACTCATCTGCGTACCAGTATGATGTTGTGTAGCATAAAAGTATTAGGAGAGGAAATAGTGAGAGAAAAAAGAGGAAATAAAATGATGAATGAAAAAGTTGACAGAAAGGAAGGAAAAATAAGAAAAAGATAGATAGATAGATAGATAGATAGATAGATAGATAGATAGATAGATAGGGAAAGAAAGTAAAGGAGAAAGGAATAAAGAAAGGAAAGAGAAAAGAAAGAAAGAAAGAAAGAAAGAAAGGAAGAAAGAAAGAAAGAAAGAAAGACGATAACGTTTGTATTTAACGGCTCATTAATTTTCGTAAAATGGTCATACAGTCCAATTTCAGTGAATTTCTTATTTTGACTTGCAAATATTTTCCCAAGTCTCCATTGTTATTACACTTCACAATTTGAATAAGAAATCTGTAATGATCATTTGTTCAAAAATAAATACTCTCGGACAGATAGACAGACAGACAGACAGGTAGATATGCACAGATTATGATGAATGGTCAAACATAACATACAGATTGATAGACAGTGAGAGTAAGAAAAACCAAGAAAGAGACATTTACATGACTACTTAAATAAATGAAAATGGGAACTTAGAAACACTTACAAACGTGGCTCTATTTGGTGTATTGTTACAATTGATGAATGCCTTCAATGTATCAGTTACGGATGTTGAAGCCATTTTCCACATCCCGGTTATTAAACATCAATATTCAGTAATCGTTTCTAGGCCTGTGCAAACTTTTACAAATTGCATAAAGAGTTACGTATATTCATGCATATATCGATCGATGAATACTTTCACACGGCGCCCGCAAGGATTATTGGCAACGTTGGAATCTTCTGTGTAAACTGCGTAACATCTTCAAGAATAGATGGAAGTCTACCAAATCTTTATCATAGGAATATCTTAATATGATGCACAGAATAATTTAACGAAAAATCATTGTTTTCCAACTTACACGACGCGATTTCAAAGTAGAGATCAAAAGCATAACCTGCTATTATAACGGCTATTGCATTTGCCGGCTGGAAATTTCCCCCACTCTTTCAGAAACCAACAACCAAAATTGACAACATGAGTTTCTTTCAGTTTTCAAGGTAGTCTGGCTGGCTATACATATATGTGTGTATGACGAGATCAGGTCGCACCAATAGAGCTAGAGAGCTGAAATTTCAAGTATTGTATTCCACATCATGTTTTTATTGGGGAGGGGGGGCAAATCCCCTACTAAATACCTTTTTAGAGAGGAATTTCAGTTTGCAATGTAAATTTATGCTACATTGATCCCTCAGTTTGTTTTTGCGTGTTTTTGAAAAAATCAGACTTGTTAGCGATTACCGCCTAACAAAAAGCAAGAGAAGCAACTGACTCATTGATCACCCCTTTTCCAATTTTTCTAAGAGATTACTACCAACACGACATGCTACCAAAACACGTTGGATGCTTGAAAGTTTCTATCGAACGACTAACTAGATCTGTCTTCGTAATTCGTTCAAGCACTTGAATTTTTGACGGGTTTCTGTGGTGTACGGTATGCATTGAAGACTTCCAAATACATTAATGACAATATGATAAACGTGATCAGATTGCAATGTAAATATATCGAAATGGATTGAAGTGGACCACATATACATACTTATATACATACGTACATGCATATACATACATAGCCAGTCAGCCAGCCTGACCCACTTGAAAACCGAAGAAACCTATGTTGACAGTATTGGTGACAGTTTTGGTTGACGCTTTCTAATTCGAAAAGAAAGAAAGAATTAGAAATCACCGGAGAGCATATTCCTCAGCCCGCACCGTACAGTAAGTGTAAAGCGAATGAAAATAAAATTTTAAGAAAACAGGGGAGAGGACGAAATTTTCACCTCATGTACAAATATTGAGTTACTTCCTTTGAAATTGAAATTGAGCCTTTTCATTTGCTGACCATTTTTAACCTCTTTTCGAGCAGAATAATGAGATTGTCTCTCAATAAAAACAGGATTCATTGATCCATTCCCAAATTTGAACACTTCCATCTTGCATCATCTTTGCCCACCCTTCAGCAAACCTTCATTGAAAATCATTGAGAGCGCTTGGACAGACGGAAGTACGTGAAGACAGACGGGGTGTGCTAAAACAAAACTAGAAACCGTCACATGATCAACGTCTTTTGGTAAAATGCTGGGTTTGAGATGAGCAATGAACACAATTACTCTCGCTTTTTGATGGGCAGCGATTACTAAAAAAAAGTCTAAATTTTCTGAAAACAAGTGCTTCAGTACACAAACTAAGGGACCAATTTAGCATAGATATACATTGGCAATTGAACCCCCTCTAAAAACGGTTTATCTAGACATAATAAAGAGTAAATCTTTGAATTTTCAGTCCACTAGTTCCATTCGTATGGCCTGTATACGTAATACATTCAAAGCCAACAAGTAAGACAGCCAATTTTGTTGACAATTTTATCGACAGTTTTGGTTTACAGTTTCTAGTACATAGGATTCAGATTCTAATATTATATGCTGCTATAAGAATCCTAATTATTTCCTTCGCTTGACTGAGGACAATTATTAGTAATTAGTTAATTGATCATACAGAAGAAATTCAAAATGAACTAATTTGCATATCGAAATAAGCATATCCATGAATATAGCCCAAAAAGTTCGTTCTTTTTGGCTTTTGATATAATGGTAATCTTCATGACTGTGTTTAGCTTTAACTAGTTTCATTCCAAAGATTGATTTTGGTTTTATTGTGATAGCAGTCATATCAGTGTTTTCTTTTTAATGCCAAAATTGGCGAATAGAAAGGGGAAAATAGATTGATTGATAGATTGGAATGGCAAAATTGGAAGACTTGTTAACAATGGATTAACATTTATCCCAATGTTTCGTTCTATCAGAACTTTGTCAAGAAAAAATTTAATTAGAGTTTATAAGTGATCCATACCAATAAGTCATCATAGGAATATTCCGAAAAAGAATGAACAAACTTTAGATAGATAGATAGATAGACTTATCATCACAGTCAGTAACTGAACAACTGTAGCGTCAAAATTCCACGGAAAAATAGACATGGTCAGAATAAATTCTACTATGGACATCACTGGCGTTTTCCATTAGAAACATCTAAGATGGAGTGAAAAACATTCATGAATATCCAAATTATATCTATAGAGTGTAGATGCTATCGATAAACCCGTCAAAATCATTTCCATCAACAGCTGGTTTCTTCTGAGAATTTACTTTATTTGTATGCGTTTTGGCTTAATCATTAAACAATTAAAGAGGTTTTAATGGTGTTACTGAGCTTTGTTGGTGTTCTCATCTGGTTCGGTGAGGAGATCATATTTATTTTTCAGTTCCAGCTTAAATGGTCGGATGAGCTCTTTTTGAATGCGAAATGGCTGCAGTTTGGCGTGGAACATTGTTTTGATTTAGGACCAGAATATCTTTGACGGCGTCGCCCTTGTCGCCTGGGACATAGTCTTTTTCGCTATCGGCTTCGTGATTGGGGCTCCCCCACGTTCACTTTCCATTAGATTTCTTCTCAAAGAAGGTGTCCATGATTTGGGACCCATTTGCTATTATAAACCTTACAAGGTCTTCTCCTCTCTCGTTCCATACTTTGTATCCGTGCTTGCCGACACATTTTTCATTACCTTGTCCTTTTGGGTTGTTGGAGTCTCCAATAACGAAGTCGAAATATATTTTCATATTCAGTGTATGGAATAAGGCCTCCAAAAGGCGAAGAAAATTTTTTTCTCTTTCCAAAGATCAAAAAAGCATTTTTAAAAGGGGTTCAGCAAAATATTGATGCCAATTATATTGATGCTGGAACACATAGGCAAACGCATGAACAAACACAAGCACACACTGGATAAGATAGAACCCATCGCCATCTTTGATGGCTAGGGTTGTTCAATAGATATATAGGTATTCGCTTTCTTATGGATTTAACCAAGCAAGGAACATTTGCAAGCGATTTGAAATCTGATCCAATCCGTGTGTCATTTCATCGCTTTTGGTGCACTCAGCCACATGTTTTAGCGTCGTTTTGAACATCGTACTTACAAAAGGGATTGACAAGTTATGCCATATTATTTTTCTACTAAGGGTTTTGAATTTATGAAGAAAAAAAAACAGAATAAGAAGAAAGAAAGAAGTTATTCGGACTACCAAACAGAGAAATGAGTCTTCCTCATTTGATATAATTTTGAAAGCCGATCACTTTGACACAGATTGGGAGAGAGGACTCCAAAGCGAACGTTAGCAAACTCGTCTCGAAGACTATTAATACTGTTGGGAATCCGATCCTCACTGGGTACTTAAAAACATGGCAGGGATCCAGTATCCTGGTTTCAATCCAGTATCCGAAAATAGAACTTTCCAATGAAAAAAAAACTTTCGTTAGCCAAAATGGCGTCGTTGTCCTTCTTCAAAGATATGGGCTCGTGCAGGTCATATGCCAAAGTCTGCAAACCGACGTATGGTTGCATCGCCCAGTGTTTAGGGGCTCGCAGTTCCACAAGGGGGGCATCAGAACCTGTGATAAGGTCAATATATGCGCCAGGGTCTGCCTCGAATCGTATACGCAAACATTGGTGCCCTCAATTATTTTTTTTACTTGTTGGTAGAGCCTTGTTTTAGCGCAGCCTGATCTTACGCGGTTCATGGAGACGTGTTGTGAACCTCTTTGAGGTTCCTGTCTACCTGTCTATCAACAAATCATAACAAAAATGGGGAAAACAGAAAATAACATTAAGCGAAAAAATAATTAGTTTATATGAGAAAAGTTTTGAAGCGTTCCAAAATGCAATACAAATGGTCGTGATTGAATGTTAGGCTGAGTTGTCTGAGTTTGGGTAGATAGAAGACACAGAAGATTGAAGCTTGGGAAAGAGTGCAATAAGGTACGCTCTGCCTCTTTATAGCCAAACATTCAATCACAACACGTGGCCAAATGAATGCTCAACTCTATTTTTGCTTTCCGCTTTTTTTTTCGTAAAAGCGAGAAAGTAGGGTATATTGGGGATACCTGTAATTAACAATGTAATTAGTGAGATTTCGTGTTGCACTGTAATTAACCTCTAAATTAATGTTTTTTCCATTCATACAAGTGTTTTTCTTCCATTGTAATTGGTAATAAGAGAATCGTAATGTATGAAGACTTTCTGCATATTTCTTATTCAACTACTAATTTACCACTACCGTCGAAAAATGACGGCTTGATCGGAACTTAATCAAAAGATCAACTCTCAATCTAAGAACCATGCAACGTGTACAAGAAGGGGCGGTATTGCGGCTGGTAAAAAAATGATGACATGACTTCTTAGACTGGTTCAGGAGATATTGGCGCAGTGACGTCTACGATTGAAAGATCTGGCAAATTTTTGGGAAGGTCTCTATCTAACGACAGACGTTAGAAGGATGATGATTATGATTAAGATGAGATTAGTATAATTTTACAATTACATTGTACTTAAATGTAAATCAAAGACAATATGTTGTTCTGCAATTCCTTTTTCATGTTCAACTAGCGTGAACCCGGATTTTTTTCACACATTTAAAAGCTCTAGGGAAAGGAGACTAATCTGTGATTATCATTTAGTTGTGATCTCCCCTGACAAATGCTACATACAAAAATATCAGACCTGTCTGTGTCGTTTTATGTAAGTGGATAAAGCAAATCTACACAGTATTTTTTGCTTTCCAATAATGTCAAAATGTGACACAAGGTCAGTGATTTTGCATCAGGAATCTGCACCCCAACCTGAACGGTCGCTTTTCGGTAGAAGTTCGTTTATGGTTCGTGAAATAAACATCAAAGAGAGGTAATAAGTTATGCTGACTTATGCAGTTGTGACTACTCTTACTACTGTTACAATGGAATGAACGGAAGCAGAAAAATTGTGAACTTTTATCAAATTTAATCATAAACGATATAATCTAGGGTCAGGGTTAGTTTCAGCGTGGCATTCAGTTTATAATGTAAATTAATGCTAGATTAGTCCCTTGATTGTGCCTGCTAGTTTGTTTTTGTATATTTTTTTCAAATCAATACTTTTTAGTGCTTACTGTGCAACAAAAGGCAGGAAAAGTAACATTCATTAATCAATCCTCTTTCTTTGATTACCCTTAAAACGACATGCTGCCAAAATACTTGACAGTTTCTATTGAGGGACTGACCAGACTTGTTTCGATTATTGTCCATGAGATTCGAATCCCAAAACCACTATCGCAACTATCGTGACCACAGAGCAATATCCAAGTCATAGATTCGTTGTTTTTCTATACTCCCTGTCAGGGCCGGGCCCTTAGAGAGGAATGAACTCACTATCGACTCTTTGAGAAACTCTCGTGCGGGCTATTACATCTACATCAAGCACCGAATATCAACTGACTCTTGGTGAAGGGATTCGTCTTAAATGTCTTCTAAGTTTTCGGGAGCCATATTGAGTCACGTGATACGCGGAAGTCGGCTGCAGCTGTCAATTGACTGGTGTATCGAATGGCGTCCCGAGCCAATGGATCCTTTGACAGTGTCAAGGAACCGTGATGAATCTTCTCGCGGGACCTTATCTCTGTTGACTACACACTTCAACACTATCGGTTTTTCTTTTCCTTTTTATCTTCATTTTTTCTTTTTTTTTTTTTTTGTATAACAGTCGCATCTCTCTTGTATTTAACAGCTTGATTGTTTCGACAGCTTCGGCAAATCATCCTCAAAGTACAACGTGTATATTGTTTTTATACGTCAGTTTAATTATCTATCTTACCAAATCTGCATCCCTCATACAAACGTACACATATATGCATATATGTGCGTGTCTGTGAGAGAGAGAGAGAGAGAGAGAGAGAGAGAGAGATTACGTGTATGTGTGTGCATCAATACCGAACTGTCTGATTATGTTTTTCATTGTATTTTTATGCATACACAGACTCACATACACAAACACACACACAAATACACACACACACACACACACACACACACACACATATATATATATATATATATATATATATATATATATATATACATATATTTCTCAATTTTCTTTGGTTTTGTGAAATCGCATTCAAGTACTCAGTGTATTCGTATCAGTCATTTGCGATTTATATTGTATTTCGTTATCCTGCAGTTCAATTCCACTTATTGGTACAGGTTTCCTTTTGAGCATCATTAGTACTGTACATTTTCTATAAAGAATTCAGTTCCAATGATTTCGCTAAGATTTTTTATTTTATTCAATGATTCTAGTTCTCCGAGAAAAACTTGATATCAACCATGTACATTAGGTGGTTGGCTTTGTCGCATTAGTAAATAGCAAATAGCATTGAAGACTGTGAATTTTCCCGAAAGATTCCTCTTTTGATAATCCCCACTGCTAGAGAATCGTTTTCGGTGGTCAAATCTTCTTCAATTTTATCCATAGAGTTAGTTATGATGGTTACCACTGTTACAGTAATCTTGAAAATCTTAAAGCATTGGAGGATTCTGGTGGGTTCTGCTGTATGTCTCTCTGAAGTCAATCCACCCTATTACGATATTTTTCTCCTCGATTCAACTTCTCTTTTGTCGAATTACAGTGAATCATTTGACCATTTGGTGCCTCTCTTGCAACCTTTTCGTTTTTCTAACAATACTCTTTTCTCACTATAAAAGGCTGATTTCCTCCACTATTTACCCGATGAGGATTTTCCATGTAAATAGTAGGCGTGTGATCGGTCTATAAATGCTCACCATGTTCTTTTCTTGGTGTCTTTTGGATGCAACTTATTGTATTTTTTATCAAAAACTTTACAATTTCTTTCTTTTTCAGACAGTTTGGAAGTTGCTGATGAAGACTTCGAAGAGATGAGTCTGGATAATGACTCTCGAAGATACCTTCAATCAGTTGTTGATGATGAGAATCTAAGAGTTGTCGTGGAAACTGACACAAGGACAACTATTCCAGTTCTTGCTCAAAACATATTCTGACCATTCGGCCATGTTAAACAAAAACTGATTTACACATTTAAACTTACAACCGATATTCAACGCTTGTTGATACCTAGTAGTCTTTTTAATACGTCGATATTTAATTAATTCATATTTTGTTTCAATCTATTTATATTATTAGATGTAATATTGTCTGTATCATTTATGTTAACTTATCATTTCCGTCATAAGCATTTTAACAATCCCAAACCGTTTCCTGTCTACGTTGCATTCTGTCAATAGATCCGTTTGTCTAAGGCTATCTAACAAACTTGTTTGGTAGCTTTTCCAAATAACGATGTTAGCAAATCTTTCGATCTCCGATATGATTGATTCAGTTTTTTCAGCTAAATAGAAAAGACGCTTGGTTTGATTGATTTAACGATCTAACGCATTTTAAATTTTAATGAGCAGTTGGAAACAGTGTTCCCTTTCTATGATATGGACTTTTTTCCCAAATGGGGAAGTGTTCGCATTTCTCTCTCCAAATATGGTCTGTAATCCTAGATCTATCTATATCGCCTTTAATCCTTTGATGGCTCGGCCGAGACGTCCTGTCAACAACACAAAAAACAAGAAAAAGTTCAAGAGTCTGAAAGATTCTTTGAATATATATATATGAAAGACTAGAGTGAAGGATAATACACCAATGATTAAGCAACAAAATAGAGATGGACATGACACTTAGTAAGACGGAATGACAGCAGATGGAGCAAAAAAGTTGACTGAATTGTGCCCACGGGACAGAGGGCCAAGTAGGAAAAGACCAAACACAACACAGAATGATTAGATTGAAAATTTTGCCGATAAGAGATGGTAAAGATCAGCGTAACTGCGGTCGTCATGGTGGGAAATCGGAAAAGGCATTGTCCAGCAATGGACTTATAATGGCTGATATATATATATATATATATATATATGTACTGGCTATAAATGTATATAAGCATGCTTCCGTCTGTACTTATCTTATGCGTATGTATTTCTAATAATATCCCCCTAAATGCACGTGGAAGCAATAGAACGCGTCGCCTCCCATAATTCAGTTGAATTGGAAGTGTAACCAGAACTTTGATAATGTATCAAATGGAGCAGATTTTCGGAAACCCGAGAGGCAACCGACGTGACCACTGATCTTCAGTAACGCGTCTAACGATACGGCTTTGACGAGCAACCAACTGTACGAAAGACGCCGCTTGCGAACGGAACGAATGCGTCTAAATGAGATGAAGTTATAAAACTGAATCACACGGCTAGACCTCTGTCATCGCTCGGGTATAATTACACGTTTTCGGAGGCTCCGATTACACACGTGCGCATGTGTACGCAAAAACACACACACACACATATGCATATGCTTGATAATGCAAAAATATATTCCGATATAATGCACACAATGTTTATCCATACATATCTATATATGTATCTATTTATACATACGCATAAGTGTGCGTGTGTGTGAGTGTGTGTGTGTGTGTGTGAAGAAGAGGGAGAGTGGGGAGAAAGAGAGAAAGAGACTTTTCATTGACTGCACAGATATTACATTCTGATCCTCGGTGAAGAGCCAGGAAGCGACACTTTGATTCTTTACTGAATTCTGATCTTAGGCGTAAGCAATCTCCGATTGTTTCGCAAATGTTACAAGTAAGCATGATGAAATATTTATTACATCTCTCTCTCTCTCTCTCTCTCTCTCTCTCTCTCTCTCTTTCTCTCTCTCTCTCTCTATATATATATATATATATATACATATATATAATTTTCATTGTACGAACCATATATGAATATATATATATATATATATATATAATATTACTTTATGTAAAAATAATTTTGATGAAGATATCTGATGAACAAAACAGAGCAGTTGAATTTCAAAATTTAATTGTTTTCATTAAATTAAAATAAAAAGTTCTCAAAATATTCATTATATAATATAGAGCAATGTTCTAAAATTTCTTGGTCCAACCATTCATCAAGAGTGATGGATTATCTTCAGTTTTAATATCATCATCATCATCATCATCATCGTCATCATCATCATCATCATCATCATCATCAGTCTCTTGATGTCCATCGTTGGACATAGACCTTCCCCAGGATTCGTCACACTTCTCTATCGTGTTAGAACGTTTAAATGGTTGAACTAAGTGACACGCGTCGTGGGACATATATATGCTAGAATTTTGGGAGAGAAATGCCAGTATATATTCATATACAACTCAAAAGTACAAATCTATAATTCAATATATGATGCATGATTGGTTCATTTCATAAAAGTGCTCGATAAAAGAACATTTCGTAAAAGTAGCAAGTCAAATATGAAACACAAGTGTACCTGTGTCCCAAATTATATATATATATATATATATATTGTTATCTGCGATCTTACCCAGCGCTGCGCACGTCTTGTCATTTTCTATTATAACAAATTTTTGGCTAAAATTTCTGTCATTCTACGATCGTTAGTTGCTATTTTCAATTTGGAACCGCTTTGCACACACACACATTCACACATACACACACATGCACACACTTTCACATACATACACACACACTTATATATATTCATATTGATATATTGATATATTGATGCAGTGTTTGGCATTTTCGGGGGACAATTAAAGAGGGTACAAAATCTTTATTCATATATATCTATATATCAATCTATCAATCTCTCTCTCTCTCTCTCTCTCTCTCTATATATATATATATATATATATACATATATATATATATATATATATATCAATAGCTTCTATATTCAGTTGACATCATATATATATATATATATATATATATATCATGTGTACGTAGACATGCGCATAAAAAAACGCATTTAATTCCAAATATGCATGACTCGAAATTAATTAATATATCGCTTTCGCGAAGTATTCTCATTATCTATGCTTAATTAACTCTATGATAAATGAAATCTGTTATATACATGAATTGACGGGCAGCCATTTATAGACTTCGCATCTTACAATCGATTCATTAAATCTACTTGTTCCCGTAGCAACAGAGAGGAAAACATACTAATGCACAGAAGATTACACCCGAACAGATTCATATATACAGAAACAAGCCAATGTACACACACACACATACACACACAGAGTACGAATACATGCAAACAAACATAGGGAATATATCTGAATATGCTCACAATTGATTCTTATTTGTACATGAAAAGATGCATATTTACATATTATGTAAGCTTGTATTATATTTGTGATTTTAGATAGATAGATAGATAGATAGATAGATAGATAAATCGGTACACTAGTTGGTCATCACATCACTGGTCATTTTAGCAGCAATTTATCTCCATAAATATTTGATCAGTATATGGAGAGACCACAAGACAGCAGAGTACATCCGAGAAAAGACAAGATTCAGGGACATCATAGAATCCATTAAAAATCTCAAATGGCAGTGGGCTGGTCATGTTGCAAGAATGGCGGACAACCGATGGACATCACAACTCACGACGTGGATCTCTCGAGATCACATGCGCAACTGAGGCCGGCAGATTATCAGATGGAGAGACGAGCTAGACAGGTTCAGGAAGTACTAGCTCCGCGACGCCCATGATAGAGAAGTGTGGCAAATCCTGGGGAAGGTCTATGTCCAACGACGGACGTTAAAAGACTGATGATGATGATGATGGTGATGATGATGATGATGATTTGCCAAATAGAAGGAAGTTGTTTTATTTAACCGACAGCTATCAAAAAGCATCCATGCGTACCGTTTATTTCTGTCCTTTTATCTCCTTTAAGGGGGTAGGCACCAAAAAGTTTCTGGAAAACGAGAAGAAGAAACGTGAAGATGATAGACATTTTTCTGCCTTGGAAATAGCATTAAAATCTTCCTCTTACCATTTATACCAGAAACCGTCAACCGAAACTGTCATCAAAACTGTCAACATGACTTTCTTCAGTTTCCGAGTTGGTCCAGCTGGCTGGCTAGCTATGTATATACAGGCCACATCAATTGAGCAAAGGGCTGAAAATATCGATATTTACGCCTTCCCAAGTACAAGATGCTGCCAAAAGACATTGGTTACGTGACGGTTTCTACGGAGCAGCAAATCAGACCTGTACCTCTTTCCTTTCAGATTTTACAACTAAAAATTGTGCCCATAATTAAGCAGTAAATAGTACTGGAAAAGTAATTTTTGCATCCTTCCTTCCTTCCTTCTTTCCTTCCTTCCTTCCTTCCTTCCTTCCTTCCTTCCTTCCTTTTTTTCTTCCTTTCTTTCTTTCTTTCCTTCCTTCCTTCCTTCCTTCCTTCTTCTTCTCGTATTTATTTTTCTTGTTGTAATCGTTGTCCTTGTTCTTCTTCTTACTCTTCTTTTCATTCTTCTTCTTCTCATTTTTCTTCTTGTCTTGTTGTTGAAAGTCTTCTTCTTCTTATTATTATTATTATTATTATCATTATTATTATTATTATTATTCCTTCTTTTCTTAATTTTGATAGTGTTCTTCTTCTCACTCTTACTCTTCTCATTTTTCTTCTACTTTTGCTGCTGTTGTTGTTGTTGTTGTTGTTGTTGTTGTTGTTGTTCTTCTTCTTCTTCTTCTTCTTCTTCTTCTTCTTCTTCTTCTTCTTCTTCCTCCTCCTCCTCCTCTTCCCTTCTTTCTTTCCTTTTTTGCCCATAGCATTTCTACAACGACGTTTTATGCACAATTAAACCGTTGCTGACACCCAAAAACAAACAGAAATCTCATTAAAGTTAACGTTCACGAGAGCCGAATGACAGCAATTCAATTAGCATTTGCAATGCTAGATCCATATAAGTACAAACTGTTTTGTTTTTCTTAATATTGAAAGACTGACGACGGCATTGCAAAATCTAATCACATGCTTCACTTACATTAGCATCATTTGATGCCGTGAACAAATTTCACAAAACCTGACATGTCAACAAACCTGCCTGCTGCAGGGTCAAACGCCATTCCTACTTCTTTCGCGACTAATTATGATCGCCGAAATTTTTATATCGCATATAAATTCTCGTAGATATGTAAGATTTGTCAGTTGGGCTCAGAGAGTCGCCTAGTGATCCCTTGTTCGTGATTTCAAATCACGTTTGTGAAGTTGATTTTACATGTTTGTTTGGTTTAACGTGTCGAGACGGATAGACAATAAAGGGTTTACCTCCCCCGCCAAAAATAAAATTAGGTGAGGATTGTTCTTGTTCGTGTGTTAAGGCTCTTGACTTGGACTTGGACTTTTGACTGTAAAAATGCAGTGAGCAATCTTTTGAAATATGTAGTGCTAATGTTGAGAGCTCTTTATCAATTTTTCTTGGCTCCTTAGTATAAGCCGCAGAGAAAGCCATTGAAATGATTTAAAAAAACATATTGTAACTTTTGAGTCAGGAAAAGTTTCAGTTCAGTGATAGAATATATCATACATCCATATGTTTCGTGTAATTCTGAGGATTTATTTTTTCTTCACTCAATGCTCTCTACTTGAATTATTGTCATTAGAATAGCGGCAATTGCAACCTTTCCCGTTTCAAAATAGCCGCCGCTCCAGCTGCTGAATGGCTGGCTCTGATGGCAAATTCAAAGTCAAAAAAACAGGTGACAATAACCTTAAACTTAAACTAAACACCAATCCTGAAAATACTAACGCTAACACAAACCTTAAAAATACTACTCTGAAAATACTAACCATAAAAACACTTACACTGCAGATGGCGCGCGTTATTTTAAAACGGGAAAGGAAACAATAGCAGAAATAACTATGTAAGAAGCATTTGGATTTTTTCGAACCATCGATTCTCAAAGAAAGCAGACCCATCAAATTTGTCTGCAAATGCTCCAAATTCCACACGCTGTACTGCTTACAGCAATTAGAATCGTACTTTTGCTTATATAGCTTGGCTTTAAGAGTTAAAACAGGAATTTTACGCAATAAGAACCAAATTGCATTGTGATCATCACAACGAGGTATACATTTATTCATGTTTTGTGGTTCTGAATATTAAATGTCTGGAAATGTTTTATTCAAAGAGAATTAAACTGTTCAATGAACAAAACCAAGTTTTCTTTTCTGCTCTGTTGAAATCTTGTCCATAATCGATCAATTAGATTGAAAAGTCTGATTATCTTTGCTATTTAGAAGATTTGCTAAGCTAGTTAGTTCACTAGTTTTCAACTAGAACAATACACATTTTGGAAAGGATACAATTATAGGCAAGAAACACTGAGTTAGTGCTTGTTTAAATACTTATGAAGAGTACCGTCTATATAAATGATTGTTTGTTTATATAAGGAAATGCTGCTCATAGATATACACACACACATATTGATATATAGATCAAATTTTTTTCATCAATATGTATAAACCAAATAACTCTTTATTATCAATAAACCACATACACATATATAAACCAAATAACTATCTCATATTTTTATAACACATGTATTAGTGTTGCCAATATAGCTTTTTTCGAACTAAATTCATGTTTTGGCTGCTAGAAAAAACATTTAAGACTATTTTCAACCCATTTCTAGAGCTACTTTTCAACAATTTTTGCCAATATATGCCATTTCCTTGCCATTTTAGACCATTCTCAGCTATTAAAAATGGGGTATTTTAGCTTTTTTTTTAAGGTCGATTTAGAGCATATAAAAATTTGAGTTGGCAACATTGCATACATACCATAATGTTTATACGTAAATACCTACACATAAGTATTTAAACTAACACAAACTCTGTGTTCCTTCCTAATGATTGCATTCATAACACTGTTAGTTTGCCTTTTCAATCTCATTGATCGATTTTGATCAAAATTTCAGCTGGAGAGAAAAATACCAAGCTTGATTCCTCGAACAATTAATCCATAATTTTTGTTCATGGTCAAATTTACCAATTTTTTTCATGACGTTTATGGTAGATCATAGCATAGCGATTGGCCCAATGGTGATTCGTCCCAATTAGGCGGCTATATGACACATGGGCTGTTTATATATAAGCTTAGTTTCAGAATAAACTATTCATAGAAGAGAACATGAATAATTTTACAATTAAACAAAACTAAAACTAAAAAAAAAACTAAAACTAAATTCATTTTTTTCCATATTTCCCTTGAACATTTGATTTGTAGCTGTGTCTGTAAATCTCAATAAAATCTCTTTAGTCGGTCAGTCGGTCTGTCGGTTGATCCCATGTTAAAAAATAGGAATAGGAAGGAGGAGGTGTGATGTCATTAAAAGGGTGTGATGTCATGTGGTATCTAATCTGGTCATTTTTTACTAGCTGCTAATGATGTCTTAAAAGAATATCGAAGGTCTGCATGAAAATCAGAACTGATTTTCTTTCAAATGGCCATTTACAATTTCCATTGAAAATGATACTCGCAGAATATTTCCATATCATAAGTATGAGAATCAAATGACTCAAAGAAAGACTTCTTGCTTCTCCTCTTGCTCCTTAGAATGTTTAAAATCACTCAGAGAAAAGTAGTTCTGAAGTAGTAATCATGACATACGGTTTACTTCTAGCAGTTCTCACACCCTCTGACATTTGCTTATTGAAGTAAA
Source organism: Thysanoteuthis rhombus (assembly GCA_963457665.1). Classification (NCBI taxonomy): domain Eukaryota; kingdom Metazoa; phylum Mollusca; class Cephalopoda; order Oegopsida; family Thysanoteuthidae; genus Thysanoteuthis; species Thysanoteuthis major. Next base: position 53,988,272 of record OY735213.1, read on the forward strand.
TCCACCACGCGAAAAGAGTCCGACCAAAAATTGGATTTCTATTATTCCCTTCAAATGTACGAAAACTTGTGCTGAAGAAACTGGCAGTTCCCCCAAAGACCAACTCGAGGACCATGAAAAAGCCATAATCAAAGGCGAAATAGAAAGGTCTTGGATGGCTGGCCATATCTGGGGAGAGAGAGAGAGAAAAATGTGAACAATATTCTCTGTGGGAAGAAGTCTAGATTATAGACAGGAAACGCGGTTGAGAACTGAGAAAAGTCAAGGAAGCAGTTCACACAAACAAGTCGACTGAGTACGTAAGTCATACAAGTTCGGAGTTCAACCCAATGTGGCTTCGGCTATTCATCAAGGGAATAGAAGTGGAAAAGCAGGCATAAGAAGGGAAGAAAAAGATATTACCCAAATCCAAAGTTATAGCATTGCTACCATTGGAAAAAAATGTCTGTCACCATCACATTGGGATAGTACACATGAAGAAGACCATAAACGGGATTGACTGAAACGTCGTCTTAACAACACAATCAACCAGAAGAATTTCAATTGCTCGAAAAACTCTTCGAATGGTTCTGAATTGTCTTGCCGCCTTTTTTTTTTCTCCGACTATCTGTAAGAAATACTGCACTACTTAAAAGAGATTAAACCGCGTATTTATCTTCATAGATGTTGAAGATAGAGCGAAAAAAGTTCTTTTTTTTTCTGTGAAACGGGTGTAACTATTTTCTTGAATCTTTTTATAATACCCATATCCATATCCTGTGGTATAAGGCGGTAGAAATTTCCTTCTGAATATTTTTCAAACATTCTAAAAGAGGGTGTGTCGCACAGCTGTCAACACTTAACAATATCTTTTGCGAATTTAGTTTCACTTCAGCAGTCCAGGTGTTTGGAATGCAGCTTATACTAAATAGCACATGTAATTATACCTATACTCTAAAAGGCATTTCTCAACGGATTCACTGCATATACTGCCTAGCTAAAACTGAGTGGTGTGTGGGTCATCAATGTCTAAGCAAAAGGTCACTCTAATTCATGGAAACTGGCCCAATTAAGCGGCCTGGCAGTCAAAATAAGTGAAAGAAACTATTACAAATTACTGGGTTTTGGAGTTTGTTTTTTTCATATTCGAGATTTTAAACCGAAATTTTAACTTTAGAAACCACAGAAGTGTTAAAACCAGTGTCTATGGTAATTTGTGACTCAATTAAGAAAAGTCTACTGGCCTTGAATGGTTAATGTAGGCTGATCGGATATTCCAAAAATTACGCACAATGAGCATTTAGAATAACTTTGTAAAGCACTGAGATCTCAACCACAGAAACTACAGATATGCTTGAACATTTCAAATAGATTTGAGTTCTTGCACTTCTTTTGTGTGACTACACGAATAAGTTGAAAAAAAGTTTGGTTCCTGCTGGGAAGGAACCAGAGCCGGTTACTGAACAGCTGATTCGACCTGAAATCACACCCAATCACGATATGGGAAAATTAAACAACACATTCTCTGCCCGTTCACAATGTTGGATTCATAGGCCGAAGAGTTACTCTCTCTCTCTCTCTCATTCATACATCGACAAGCAGAAAGGGAGAACTTCTTGTATGTCTGTTTTAAACTAAGCTTTTTGGAATCGCTTGTGCGATCACTCAACTGAAGTCTGTGGACGAGTTTTAACGCTCCAGTAGTTTCTACAGTCAAAATTTCCGCTCAAAAACTAAATGCTATCTAAAGCTATCTTTTGATTATTTTTCATGATTTTCGGGAACACCAAGGATGTATTTTTATGAGTTGATATCAGCCACGGATTCTGAATGCTTTGGAAATAACAGTGTTCCAAATTGCACATCGTCACTGAAAATCCACCATATTCGATAATGGACCACAGATGCTTCAAAGGAGATCCTTGGCAAACTAATGTTCATATTTAGTCTGGTGTGGGCAAAAGAGGAGGGTGTAATGGTCATGGTGTAAGAGGCCATGGTGTGGTGGTTAGAAAACTAGTCTTGCCGACCAAGGTTTCGTAAACCGGGTTCTGCATCATATATTTTTGGTTCCATTCACAGCTTCAAATCAAATATTATTTACAATTGATGTAAGTATCAAAATGCATCCATTACATATATATATATATATATATATATATATATATATATATATATATATATATATATATATATATATATATATATATATATATATATCCAGTGAAATTCACAAGGCATGCATCCTTGTAAATCTTGTTTTAAACATTAATAGCCGTATTCATTTTGATAGATTTTGAGCATAGAAATCAAATATCTTCAACAATGGAAAGAATCAATTCCTTTTTCTTTTTTGCATTTACTGATTATGAATTATATATATGTAATTATTTTTTATTATTATCATTATTATTATTATTATTATTATTATTATTATTATTATTATTATATCTTTTAGGTTCCAAAAATGCTTTCCTCAGTTGTTATAAAACTAAGCTAAGCTTCGTATATGACATCAATTGCCGACCAGGCACATTGTTGCAGTCAAATGGGCAGCAAGCTAGTCTCATTCGTCATTTCTAGTGAGTCATGAATTCAATCTTCTCAGGGTGCCCCATGCTTGCAGTCTTGTAACGAAACTAGACTAAATTTAGAAAATAACTTTTCAATCGACGACTGATTTCTTTGCCAAATGTAGACTGGTTTAAAAAGAGGCTTTCTTCTGGCAGATTTTCTCATAACAACACATCGGTTAAACATACGGCTCTGCTGTTCTTTCCGAATTGGATACACTCAGTCACATCTGCAACAGACCCCTGTTTCATGAAACGAAGCCATCTTTAGGATGAGCCATATCAACCTAAAAGACTTTATCTTTATGTATTTATCTTTAAGATCATGTTTTTCAGAGTTGAAAGTAAGATATTCTTTGACGCTGGCTCATCTTATATTTAAAATGACAAAGAATACGTCCTCTTTACAGATCTTACTTTTGCTTTTGGAGTACGAGGCATTGTGACACTTCACATCTTGAATATATCCGGCCATTTGATATTAACGACAAAGAAGGCATTGGCGTAGTTTTCTTCAAATTACTTTTCCCCCATCCGTTTGATCCTCCCACGCGTTTAACAGAGTCACTTACTTTTTTTCCCAAAACAGTCTGCAAAACCTCTTCCAGGATCGCCATCAGCTGCCTAGTGCCGTTAATCTTATCTTCAGTCTGAAATCTCGCTGGGAAAGCCAAATGTCATCGGGAGCACATTCTGGACTATAGTGGGGGGGAGGCTGACAGAGCTGGCTGATGTTTTGAAACCTGCACGTCTCGAAGACTAGCCGTTCTGCCATTGTAAATGCGACGATCGCACAATACAAAAACTAACTTGATGACGTCTCTCCGCCGACCGAGTCATTCCACGAGAGAGTTCATGTTGATGCATGCGCAGTAAGGTCCTTTCCGATTCGTTGCGATGTTATATCCAGTTCGTGCAATCTCTTCAAATGGCTAGATACTTTTCGAGAAGACTTCGTATCCAACTGAGTAATTCTCAATGATAATATCTTTATTATCGGGTTGATGCAAGTTTTCATCCCTATCTGTTGAATAACTCAACGCTTTATTTCGTGCTCGTGTAAACTTCTTTCTTTTATCTCTATCAACGAAGTTGAAAAGAGATATACGTATTTAGTGGCATCGGTTCGTCTGTTCGTTCGTCTGTTTGTTTATCTGTCAACACTATATCTCCGAGAGTTCTCAAAGAATTTCTGTGAAATTTTATGTAAGGATGGACGATCGGGTAAAGAAAGAGGTGGCAAAATCTTTGGGAAGATCCAGGATTTTCTCTTGATTGGGCGATATTTTTCTGTTTATTTTTCAATCACATTTATTTTTACGCTTATGACTGTCCACAGGATGTATCCTAGAGTTCTCAATGAATTTCAAATTTTCTGGAAGGGTAGGTAATAGTTTATGGAAGTTATAATTGAATTTTCGAGCGGATTCATACATAATTACCTCCCCTATGTCAAAGTTATTTGTTTATATCTCGCCAAATCTCGCCTAAATCTCAAGTTTTCTTGCAAAGTATCTCCAAATATTCTGAATGAATTTCAATAACATTTTCTGGAAGGGTTGACAATGGGCTATAAAAGAGGTGATAAATTTTTTGAGAGGATCCATGTGCAATCACTTCCCGTTCATCGTAGTTATCATGTCCAAACTCCATGATATCGCCAGAATCTCATGTTTTTCCACACGATATCTCCAAAGATTTTCAGTGAATTTCAAAAACAATTTCTGGAAGCGTAAAAAATAGGCTACGGAGGAATTGAATAACATTTTCGGGCAGATCTATGCGTTATTACACTTCCTAACAATGGCGTTCGCAGAGGGCTGCGGTCTCTAAGTGTTGTCTAGTTAAAAACTGTTGGTAGATAATTATAGTTAATTCCAACGGATACATTCGATACTGTTTACGCTTTAGGTTTAATCTGGGTAAAGTATACGGCCATGGATCTCTGTAACTTACGCCACTGATGTGCTGGAATTGAGCACCTGTCGGGAGTGGTTGGCTTACGAAGTTGAGGAAAAAAGATGAGATTTTGAGCTTTAGAATAACGAATACTCTGGAAGACCCCCAGAACATGAAAACTGATTTATTGGAAGAGATCTTGAAGCAGAAAATACAACCCAGACAACGAGTGAACTTCGTGAAAATTTAGAGGTGACTGAGTCCATTGTAGTACGTCTTTTACATATGGGGGGGGGGTCTTTTTTGTCCCTGCCAGTCCCTGCCACTTCTTTGAAATACTAGTTCTCAAGCATAAACAAAGACCCTGCCACACGTTTTATCATGTTTGAGAACTAGCAGTATTAAGAAGTGTCAGGGATAGTTATTGCATCAGAATATTTCATTGACGTGTGGCAGGGAATGATGAGGATAAAACTTGCTGCCGTAGACAAACCTTGGGAGAATTTAGAAACACCAAAAAAGCGGTGTTAGAATTTAAATTCTATTTATGACATCGTTAGCATTTTCCACTGGAAAACATCTATAAAAGAGTAAGAAGAAATATACAGGGACATCTAGATTCTGGAGAATCTACATGTTATTGATAAATTATACCAGTCAAAATAATGCCCCAATACGTGTCAAAAAAGCCTTTTCTCCCATAATCAAAAGAGTCATCTTTAGAAGGGGTCTGGATGAGTACCCATGCCAATTATGAAGTCTGTAGATAAAACGGCTGAGCCAGGAGCGCTGGAACAGCAACATGCATATACATACAAACACGCACACTCACATAAACAAACACATGCACATAAAAAAACGATTGGTAACTTTAACCATCTTTGATAGTTATTGTTTGTTCGATGGGCTTAACTTGAAACCAGAATTGGTAACCGTTTGAATGTTTGTCTATTATTGATAACTAACAGAAATGATTATTTATACACGGATCGACACCAAGGAGTCTGAAGTTATTTTACTAGATGTTTTTTTCCATAATGATTCAAGTATCCAAATTTTATGTTTTTTCAAGTCTCAACTTGACTCAAGCTGTTTTTAATGTATGGTCATCAGACATAAAGTCCCAAGAGTTTCTAACGTGTAATCTTCATAAGCCACAACAAACAATTTCATAATTTTTTTTATAATACAATTAACCTTATTAATTTGCATGTTTATTTTTCATATGTATAAGCAAGATAATTGTAGGTGATCAAAATTGCAATCAGTTTGAGAACCCAAAATAAAGAAATTGATGGCTAAATCTAGGACAGCCTTCTACATCTCAACCTTAAAGCGATCTACTGAAAAAAAAGTTTTTCTCTTTGTTGGGTGGGATCCAAAGGGAAATCTTGTTTAACAATTACTGGAACATGGACAAACTGTTACTGCAGAATGCTACGGTGAGTAATTGGCTCGTTTGAATGATGAGTTTAAATTGAAAATAACTTTTTTTTCTGGACCAGGAAGTACCACATTAGTCTAAGCTTAGTATATATTTAGAAGAAAGGGAGGGAAGGGAAAAGACAGATGCACAGAAATCGAGAACAAGTCTAGTTAGTCACTCAATAGAAATCCTCGAGTGATCGATGTCTCTTGTCAGAATGTTGCGTTAGGATGATCAATTAAAAGATTAGAAAAGTGGATGATCAACGAATGAGTCATTTCTCATTACTTTTTGGGGCAGACACTTGATTTTAAAAAAAACAAAACAGGTGGACGCATTTAATGAATTAATTTAGCATAAACGTACATTGCACACTCACCTCTCATTAAAAAAAGTTTGGTGGTATTGAAGACATAATAAGGAGTAAAATCAAGATTTTTAGCTCTCTAGCTCCATTGGTGCTACCTGTACGTATGATGCACACATAGCCAGCCAGGCCTTAAAAACTGAGAGAAACCGATGTTGACGGTTCAGATAAAAGTTCTGGTTGAAGTTTTGTAATGATTGAATGCAGAAATTGAAGAAAGGGGGAGAAATATGGAAAAATGAAGAGTGAACAGAAAGAAACAAAGGAATAATGACCCAGAGAAAGACAAGCCTAGCTACTTCAAGGTCAAACTTACAATCCTTCTATTCTGACTGAAGTTGATTACTGCAACTCTCTTTGTTTACACATGATGACTAAATTCGTATGTATAACTTGCTAGTTGGGCTTAGTCGGTAAGAGTGCTAACTACCAATCAGTTGGTCGTGATTTTAAATCGCCGTAGGAAACTTTCATTTTCATAAAAGCTTTCATTCATTAGGGATGAAATAAGCCCTTGTGTATTTCAAACAGAAGTTTCTGTAAATATGTAAGGTATGTTAATATAGCTCAGTAGGTAAGAAAACCTTTGACAAATCCGTTGGCCATGATATGAAATCACCGTAGAGGAATGTTAATTTTACACATTGGTTTGATTCAACGCTGTGTTTCCCAAAGTGGGTTCCGTGGGAATATTCCATGGATCAACAAGATAGGGTGTCTTTTTATAAGATTTAATTAAAAAAAAATTTGTGTTCACTATAAAAAAAATCATGAGTTATAACTTAAAAACTAATAATTGCAAGAGACTTGGTGATACACCAGATATGTGAATTCAATTATCCAATGCCAAACTAAATTTTTAGAGGATAATGGAGTCCTAGAAGCAACAACATTTTTCACATTGATCCGCTTTTGATAATTTTTTTTTTCACATTTAAAAATTTATAACAATTAAAAACAGGATAGTTTTTTATTTCAGAGTTTCATTTACTATCTTTTTTACATGAATAAATTCTATTTCTGGAACATTTTTTTATTCTATATAATGTCTTATTGGAATGAGGGTGTCATGGTTTGTTCTCTGAATATAGATACGGGTTCTCCAACAAAATAAGTTCGGTAACGACTGTTTTAAAGTGAAAATTTTACTCTCCCGAATTCGATGAGGATTGTTCATGTTCCTGTTGTTATTGTTGTTACAGTAGGAAAACAAAGTTGAGTCCGCAATTGAAAAAGGAGAATACATGGTAAAAAGATCCTGAAAGAGAGCTAACTAAACACTTGGGAAGGATCTATCTTATCAAAGACTTCCAAGCACTATGAAGGAAATTTTAAAAAAAGGCTCAAATACGAAAGAGTTTACTCCCGTAAATTTGATGGGGGTTGATTTTGTCGTTGTTGTTACAATAGAAAAACTAAGTCAACTCCACGATTGGAAGGAAAAGAATATATGGTGAAAGAACCCCGAAAGAGAACCCAACACTTGAAAGGATTTATCTTTTTCAAGGCTTCCAAACATCGTGAAGGAAATGAGGGGGAAAAAAGTCCCAAATACTGATGCTGACTTATAGCGTCGAAGACAGTGACTGTGACTGTGTTGATGATGTCGGGTGATGTGTCCATGTTGATAGATTGCTTGGTCGAAGTTGCGAGGAGGTTATAGGAGGGTATGGTTTGGGAGTTGTGCCAGTGGGGAGACGGGTCGAGTTCATATCCGCCCGGGCCATTAGTCTGTCTATCCCGCCCTACGAAGGATGGGACGGCACGTGCTTAAATGTTGTGCACTTGGAGGAGAGATGTCCTCAGGGTGGTTGAGTTTTGTGCTCGGCTTGTTAAAATGAGTGTCTTGGTCGGACGAGTCGACAGGGTAGAGTGCCCGGGAGGAAGGAGGATAAGGCGGATGTTGGGTGTGGGGGTGAAGGGGGCGCTATAGGAGAGTCGGGCGGATGGGATGTCGAAAGAGGTAAATCTTAGAGAGCAGGAGAAAAGAGATGTCGAAAGTAGGATATAAAGGTTGTGCTAAGTCGAGTTTCTTGCAGGACAGTTGATTACTTTCAAATGAAGAAAAAAAGGGGGAAAGGGAAGGAAATAGTAAAAGAAGTTGGAGAAATTGATGACGACGACGATGATGATGATGATGATGAAGGAAAATGTCAAAGAAGAAAAAGGAGGCATCCGCAAAAAGAGAAAAAGAAGGAGAATCAGAGAAAAAAAAACTACAGTTATCACTAACCATTCACGTGTTTTCCATTCGCAGTTTCAATGATTCGCGGTTCAGTCTTGAATTAAACAAATGCGAATATTTTTGGAATCTTTGCGACGTACCACGAAAAGCTGCATCATAATGAATACGCCTTACGTAAAGTACGAACAACATGTAAAAAGTTTAGGAAATCATTAATGCATTTATATATTTATAATGTAACAACGACCACGGAATCTGACAAAAAACGTTGCCCATAATTTTATTGTAATAGTCTTTGTGTTATTGATAAGTAAAATATCGATAAAAATTGTTAACAAAAAGTTACTTGTGCAGACAATATAAATCTGGAAATCATCGTGATTGAGAACTTGAACATGTTTACACTCGCGAATTGTTTAGTCGAACAATAAATAAGAAGTATTTCTTTTCCAATCGATTATAATATAGGTTTTAGAAGCTTACGTTTATTTCAATTATATACATATTTCATGCTGTATGGTTTATTGTATTCATATATCTAATTGCATATTTAATTTGCGAATGACATTTTGTTGGTTATTCAAAAGGTTTATGGTAAAAGATTCATCAGTTTTGGAGCCTTCGAGGGTTGGTGTATGTCGGTAAGAATATTCGAGGATTAAGCGTGTTTGCACCCCCCCTGGTTCCCCTGAAACCCGCGAATAGCAAAGGATCATTGTACATACAAGAGAAAGAATAGCAACACAAGTAATGATACAAACCAATGGCTTATGCACCAACTAGAATCTGTCCTCGAGAATGATACATGTAAAACCCTCAGGGACGTTGAGATTGAGAAAGAGATAACCCAATCCAGGTCAAAAGACTAGATCGGGTGGTAGTGAACAAAGGGAGAAGACCGAATCAGATAATGGATTGAAAAAACAACAGCAACAGAAAATGAAAAGAAATGAAGTCGAGAGGGATAAAAAATCAAACTGGACTGCTTCAGAGTCGAACTCAACTCTGATAGAAACTCAAGTTTTAAAAAAATTGTGAAAACATTTTTCCTTTATGAGAAAAAACATGTGTAAATTAGTCCATGGAAAGGAACTCGATAAAATAGAATCTGGATATTTTTATAGATGGATACCATGAAAATCTAGATAATTCTAGATATGATTAGAGGGTATAGATATTTGCTGGAAATTAGCGTCCTTTGCTTTTCATTTTCTCTTTCTCCCTTTATCTGTCTCTCTTTCTCTCCATTTCTTTATTTCTCTCCCTTTTGCTTTCTCTATTCCTTTCTCCCTTTCCATTTTCTGTCTTTCCTCTTAATCCTCGCTTTCGCTTTCTCCCTCTCTCTCCCTCTCTCTCTCTTTCTTCTGTTCGTTGGTTGATGTCGTAGAAATAGAATCTTCTTCTCCCCTCTCTCTCTCTCTCTCTCTCTCTCTCTCTCTCTCTCTCTCTCTTGCTTCTCTCTATATCCATCATCTAAAATTTTTTACCTTTTAGACTTAACCGGTGGTCTGAAATTTTTATTGTTATTCGGTGAGGAAAATAAAATTAGGCGTTCGACAAAAGAAGAGCGGCTCGAACTCACTACACTAGCCGCTGGTGCCGAAGACATTCATAAAGCAAGGTCTCAGAGGTTGGACATCTCGGAGGGATCGATCACACAACAGTTGACTGCACACAGACAATCGCTACACGATAGGCTCTTTAAGATATTCATAAAATCTCATTGGTCCTAAAAAGAAAAGCATTCAACCAATGTATCCTCTTGATAGTCACCTGTGGAGCTGAAGCATGAAACCCAATCAAGAGACTGACCCTCAAAACTGAGAACAATCCAACATGCAATTGAGAGAATCGTGCACAACATCACATGGAGATGTCACATGATAGCACAGTATACTAGAGCAAAAACAGGAGTCCAAGATATCATAGAAACCATTAAAGAAAAAACTTAAATGGCTATGGGCTGGCCATGTTGCAAGAATGTTAGACAACCATCGGACATCACCACCCACAGAGATCATATGTAAAACCGTTAGATAAGTTGAGAACTCATTGGCTCCGCGATGCCCATAATGAAGAGATCTGGCGAATGGATGATGAATCTGTTCCCAGCTACGCCCCTGATCACGCCACCCTAATCACGCCACCCTGTCCATGTCCCCCTTCGTGACGCTCTCGCCATTTAGACAAAGCCGCAAGTGATCTTTTGCTCCCCACTTCGTTCAGCATGATTTTTACCTAATCCCACCCCACCTCACTACCGGTCAGTCTTGTTCTCCTTTTGCCAGGACTCCCATTAATAACCGAACCAACGTTTTAATTAATGTCTTTTCTGGTGTCACGCCAACTTGGGTCGCGATCGGTGGTTGTGCTTCACTGAGGCTGAAAACATATGCTTCAACCCAGACGCCATCATATGACTCGAGGGAACATCATTGTTTTGTTTTTTGCTTTGTTGTTTTTAATCACCGCTCTCCACAGCAGATCGGTTTAATCACTGTTGATTGGTTTAGGCAATTCAAAAGTTCTGACATCTCTCTATCTCTCGATCCGGACTTCGCCCAGCGGTTATTTTTCATGGTAGAAACTTGGAAAAAGAAACATTGCGCACATACTCCTCTCAATGAGTAGGGGAAATATCTTTTTTAAATTCCCTTCCAAAATAGGTTTCCAGTACATATGCAATGTAATTTTAGGTTAAATTGGTCACTAGTTTGTGCTTGTTTGTTTTTGTTTTTTTTGTTTTTTTTTTGTGTGTGTGTGTGTGAGGGAGGGAATTTGGACCTCTTAGTTCTTACAACCAAACAAAAGGTGAAAGAAGTAACTTATTCATTGATCAATCTTTTTTCGATATTTTCAATTGATCACCCCCAACAGCATGAACGGGTGGCATTACTTCATGATTTAACTTGGAAAGTTATTTTCCTTATTTCTCCCTTTGAAACGAATTGATTTAAGATGATTGGAGGAATTTTTTTTTTAAGTAGCATGCAGCAACGGGTAAATTTGTTTTGTTTTGTTTTTTCAGATATGTTTGGTGAAAAATACTGGATAGTTGTCCCAACTCAATCCATGAATTATTCAAGAGACTGCATATAAATGCCAGAATGAGAGAGAGCAAGAGACAGAAATGACCAGCGGGGATGCTGGAGGCATTAGCAGATAAAGAGGGATAGGTGGTGAGACAGCAGAAAGACTGAATGATTTGTCCACAATGAAACTCCATTGCATGGAGGATCTTAGGAATAGCCAAATATATCAGTTCGTGCTTTTTTTCACAGTGAAAAATGTTGTTAGTATACTTGATCCATATCGAAAAATGTTGTTAGTGCACGTGATCAATATTGAAAAATGTTGTTAGTATATTTGATCCATATTGAAAAAATGTTGTTAGTGTAGCTGATCTATATCCAGAAATCTTGTTAATGTACCTGATCAATATTGAAAAATGTTGTTAGTGCTGGGAAAAATGTTGTTAGTGTATCTGATCCATATTCAAAAACGTTGTTACAGTTGGGAAAAATGTTGTTGGACTACCTAATCCATGTTGAAAATGTTGTTAGTGTACCTGATCCATATCAAAGATTGGTAGTATATTTGATCCATATTGAGAAATGTTGCTTGTGTATTTGATCCATGTTGAAAAATGTTGTTAGTATATTTGATCCATATCGAAAAATGTTGTTAGTGTTGGAAAAATATTGTTAGTGTACATGATCCATATCGAAAAATGCTGTTAGTGTACTTGATCTATATTCAAAAATGTTGTTATTGTTGGGAAAAATATTGTTGGAATACCTGATCAATGTTGAAAAATGTTGTTATTGTACCTGATCCATATCCAAAAATGTTATCAGTGTTAGGAAAAATATTGTTAGTGTACATTATCCATATTGAAAAATGTTGTTAGTGTATTTGATCCATATTGAAAAATGTTGCTAGTGTATTTGATCCATGTTGAAAAATGGCGTTACTGTACCTGATCCATATTGAAAAAGTTGTTAGTGTATCTGATCCATATTCAAAAATGTTGTTAGTGTTGTGAAAAATGTTGCTAGTGTTCCTGATCCATATTGAAAAATGTTGTTAGTGTTCCTGATCCATATTCAAAAATGTTGTTAGTGTTGGGGAAAATGTTGTTAGTGTACATTATCCATATAAAAAAATGTTGTTAGTGTATTTGATCCATATTGAAAAATGTTGCTAATTTATTTGATCCATGTTGAAAAATGGTGTTAATGTACCTGATCCATATTGAAAAAGTTGTTAGTGTATCTGATCCATTTTCAAAAATGTTGTTAGTATTGTGAAAAATGTTGTTAGTGTACCATATTGAAAAATGTCAGTATATTTGATCCATATTGAAAAATGTTGCTTGTGTATTTGATCCATGTTGAAAAATGTTGTTAGTGTACCTGATCCATATTGAAAAATTTTGTTAGTGTTGGGAAAAATGTTGTTGGACTACCTGATCCATATTGAAAAATGTTGTTAGTGTACCTGATCTATATTGAAAATGTTGTTAGTATGTTTGATCTGTATTGAAAAATGTTGGTTCAGTATTTGATCCATTTCGAAAAATGTTTTTAGTGTATTTGATCCATATTGAAAATGTTGTTAGTTTACTAGATCCATATTGAAAAATATTATTAGTGTATTTGATCCATATAAAAAAAATTTGTTAGTGTTCCTGATCCATATTGAAAAATGTCGTAAGTGTGCCTATCCATATTTGGTTTTCAAACGATCATGTTTTAGATCTGGTCTCAGTTTTAACCAAAGATGTTAGCAGGTAAAGTAGAAATTCTGATTGCTAATTTGGAATAAGTTTCTTGTACAACGTTACCCCCTTCAGGAGTTGAGCACTCTCACGTAGGGCACCCATCTGTAATAAGCAACTATTCAGCGCTCTTTCAATATATATAGCACTCTAGTAGATGGTGAACTATCCCTAAAACATACCACTTAATTCAGACCAACTAACGGTCCAGTTCTGCTTTGGGTAGGGGTAGAATACTGGACTCAAGATATGGAGTAGAGGTTTCTATCCGCCTGGACCGAATTAAGCAATATGTTTTTCTTCGTATAACTCACTATCTGGAGTGGATATCCAGTCTATAGCCATACTAATGAGTCGAAATACAACGAAACAGCTGTCCGTAGATTACACTATTATTACTCATCTCTCTCTCTATCTATCTATCTATTTTTTTTATTTTTATATATATATATATATATATATATATATATATATATATATATATATATATATATATATATATATATATATATATATATATATATATATATATATATATATATATATATATATATATATATATATATATATATATATATATGTGTGTGAATTGTGCATTTTTTCGTAAGTATATTTCGTTAAAACGAATGACACATTTTGTCGAGTTACTTTTTAAAAAAATTCCTGTCTGTTGATTAATTGCTTGGTTTCTTGGTCACAGAATGTAGACTTATCCAAAGTTTTCAATGTTCGTCTTTTTCCCCGGACTTTCAACCGCTTTCAGTCATTTTCAATAATCATTTTAATTTCTAAAGATTTGAATAAGTATCCAAAGTGATATTGTTTCTTTAATTCAGCGGCGATGAATCATGGTGTATGAACAAACCATCTCCAATTCATGATTCAGTGACTTTTATTCTCTTTTAGCTCGATAAGTCGTATATATTGCTTTAGTTACCTTTTTTTGTTAATATGCTATCTATAATCAAACTTTGGAGTTAACTTTGTTTTCATAGAGTAACAAATTTATTTAACTAAATAGACGCAAGACCATGACATACACTAACACTGATGACGAGTCAAATAACAACAAAAATTTCAGTGTCAGATATATTCTTTGAACAGAAAAAAAATAAAATGTGTTTTATTCCACCAAATAAACAATAACAAATTAATTTTTGCATACTTATTCCCTAAGTATGAAAACTGACTGATACAAGAAAAAAAAAGATGATTGATTTCAAAACTGAGTTCCTTGGAGTATTTTGTTTGTTTCAAAGTTAAAAGGTGTAAATGTCTGATGCTGTTATTTCGAAAACATTGATTTTTGATAAATAAGAGAGTTGAAACGTGATTCGTGGTTTTTGAAAAAAATCGCACGGAGAAATGAATTCTCTTCTGTTTACTTTTCAGATTTTGATGACACAAGGGACTTTGATTTTAGCGCAGCCAAGCTTGTTAAAATATTGGTCATGAATGAACTGAGAACGCATGGTATATTATACAAATCTCAGTTTTGTCTTTAGGCAACGTTGTTATTTATACAAAATTAGAAGAACATATGTTCATATTGTGCACTTAGTCGGATTCCTCCTCATCAGAACATACGTCTGCAGTACTACCGACTCGAATTGGATTTTCCGGCTATAACTGCTTCGAAAATTGGCTTGAACCGGTTAAATATTTAACACTTTCGACAAACATTATGGCTAAAATGTTTTATACTCATTTTAAGCCCAGTTATCAAATGAAATAACGATATACTAAGACACCAAAATAAATAATTGATAAAAATTGGACATCTACTTTCATTAAACTTAACAGACTTGTTCTGGATTTGCTAAAAGAAATTTTAGTACTTGACTCTGAAAAACACCCTCAAAGCAAAAGTTTCAGTTAAAATTTGTTTTATCGATTTTGAGTGGAAAAAAAAAATAACGAAAATTATGAAAATATATTTTCTATATAGAGTGATTCACTTTGACTGACCTCCAAAAATGGCTAAAAAAAGGCTAAATATTCTCAATTTCAATTAATTTTATGGCTAAATATACTTGATATATGTTTTCAGTTAACCTTAACATAAAATTAAATCGGATTATTATTTTTTTTTTTTTTAACGGCCAGATTTTCTGGCTATCTGCTATTGCAGATTTTTATCAGCTAAACAGAGGGAGATTACCTAGATTCAGCCGAAAAATGGCTGATTTGGCATCCCTTTTGCACACGATGCCACCTCTATACACAAAGAAACCTTCCGGAATAAATGGCCTTTTTTTATGTAGACACGGGCTTCGAGGAGAAAGATGGCAATTGCAAACACTCACTCTGTCACTGAGTAAAGATATCTCTCGTTTGCATCTTGCATTCTGCGGAAAGTACAAAATAGAATTCAACACCAAAGACACGTAAAGACAGGAACACCGAGAGGCATTCTGTAAATTAAATTGCAACATATGTGCGTTTTTAGTTTTGTTTTCTTGTCTTTTCTTGTCTTTTCATTTTGTCGTTTCACTGTATTTTTTCTCTTTTCTATCTATTGCAGTTATGAGAGACCGTCAACCAAAACTGTCAACCAAACTGCCAAAATTGGTTTCAGTTTTCAGGTTGGCCCAGCTTACTGGCTAAGTATGTATGTATGTATCACTCATAAACTGGCCCGATGCAGCTAGAGGGCTGAAGATTTCAACATTTACTCCTTATTATGTCTAGTAAAAACTTTTTTGTCTTTTCGAGATCGGCCACAAATGGGTTTTTAGTGGGGAACAAATTTACAATGCAAACTTATGCCGAATTTGTCAGCTGGCTGACTATGTATGTTTGTATCACGCGTACAGACCGTATTGATGGAGCTACAAGGCTGGAAATTCCAGCATTCTAGCTCCAATATATACACATTATGGTGTCCAGTAGAAACGTGTTTTTTTTTAGTTTTGTTTTCCACCCTCCCAGGTTATTAGTGTGTAGGGAGGCAATTTACAATGTTTGCTCATGCTAAATCCGTCACAAGTTTCTGCATGTTAATTTCTCAGAAAATTCTAACTTTCCAGGGATCCAACAAAGGGAGAGAAAAGTAACTCATTTATTGATCACCTCGAATTCCAATTTTTTTTTTTATTGATGCCAAGAAACGTTGATCACGAGGCAGTTTCTATTGAGTAACTAACCAGACCTGTTTCTTTTTCCTTTTACTTCTTCGATAATTCAGTTATTAACTTAATCTTTTACTCTCTCGCTATCCCTCTAGTCTATTCGTCTTCTACTCCCGCGCCTCCATCTCCAACTCCTCCTCCTCCTCCTCTCTTCCTCCACATCAGATAAACTTGAGTGTTTGCAAAAAAAAATACAATGCTATTAAAATGTTGTCAGAGGATTCGGAAGAAGGTGGATTGGTTGGGGACCTTGACGGCAGGTATATATATATATATATATATATATATATATATATATATATATATATATATATATATATATATATATATATATATATATATATATATATATATGAATGTATAAGCGAAAAGTAAGAAAAAACGGCGATGGGGGGAAATATACATCAAATTCAATTAGATTCCTATTTGTCGAGGACTTATGAAATTATGTCGCCTCTCTTCGTCGCCATTTGCAATTTCGTTCATGATTTTCGCAACTCTCAGATGTCGTCTTCCCTTTGTCTCGTGTTATTCATATCTACTTCGTTTTGTGTGATACAATTACCGAGTAATACATGAGCAGAGAGAAGGCTCAGTGGCCTCAGCACTGACTAATCGTCAGGTATACGGTTCGGTCCTTACCCCCTTCACAAAAGTACTTTCTTTCAAGGCTCTCATATTGTTCTTCCGATCGATTGTTACTTAGTTAAAAGCAGCAGCGATGTATGTATGTATGTATGTATGTATGTATCTATATGTATCTATATATATATATATATATATATATATATATATATATATGGACTATATATATATATATATATATATATATATATATATATATATGGACTATATATATATATGGACTATATATATATATATATATATATATATATATATATATATATATATATATATATATATATGGACTGTATATATATATAGAGAGAGACTATCTGGAATGGCCGAACGGTCGTTCTTACAGCACAAACAAGAAGAGGTTCAATTGTCAAGAAACTTTTTGAAATATCAAGCTTTTGGACTTGATGTAACTCGGCAAACAATAAGAGGATACCTTACTGCGCAAGCGTTTGCCTACATTCTCTATGCCATTGAATGAACGTGTGTACTCTGCAGCTGAAGTATTTACAATGACTAAGCTTGCCCAGGTATGCTTGATTCCATGTGACTTAGATTTCAAACCTTTGACAAGATTGAAAAAGGAGTGTGACGAGGCATTTGATAGTGATCCCAGAAAAGGACTTCACAGGTTGTTTTACAAAGTGCGAGGTCTCAAGGGGGGTATTTTGAAGTGCACCAGTTTTTTAGTGATTAGTGCCCGATAAAAGGTGAGAAAAGTAACTAATTCATTGATCAGCACTCCAAATGTTTTGACCAAACAAGGTATGATGCAAAAAGCCGTTTCTCTTTGGCATTTACAAACATTCGTCTGACCAAACGCTATGAGTTCAGGGCTTGCTGTGAAAATCAAACTTACTACAAAGTACTAATGGTTGGTTAGACGTCCAGGCGATTGCTGTCAAACTTCAATCCAAGTTTGGAGTTGACTTTCTTTTCTGTCAAGAACAAAAACGAAAACAATTCTCACCGGGGGAGTAAATCCTTTACCGTTTGTCTGTCCTGTTGCGTTAAACCTAATCAATATTTACAATCAATATCCCACTATTAAGGCTGGAAATTGCAACCAACTGATTGGTAGTCGTGTCTCTTACTGAGCTAAACTGAGAAGTCATATATTTACCAAGATTTATGTCAGAGAAATATGCAATACATTGATACATCAATGAAATTAACATTGCCCTATCACGACCAAGTAATTGGTAGCTGGCTCTCTTCCTGACAGAGCTAAACTGACAAGTATTACATATCTACGAAAATATATTAAATAGATAAGCAAGGGCTTATTTTATTCTAATAGATAGATATATTAATGCTAAAAAGATATTTTTACAATTTTTTATCTGTTATATATGTAATACAAAGGTTGCAGAAATCGTCTTCAGTCGGAAAAGGTGTTGGAATGGAGCTTCAACCAGCAGCAACCTGTCTTTTTATATTAGAAACCATCAACTAAAACTGCCCCCCCTGCCCCCCAAAAAATCGATTCGGGGTAGTAGGTGTAAAAAGACATTTTCTGTGAACATAAGGAGTAAATGGAGTAAAACGACTGAAGAAACCTACTTCAACAGTTTTGGTTTACGGTCTCTAATAGATAGATAGATAGATAGATAGATGGCTAGATAGATAGATAGATAGATGTTTAGAAAAGAGAAGGAGATCGATATCTCGATGGTCAATACACAGAAGATATATATATATATATATATATATATATATATATATATATATATAGAGAGAGAGAGAGAGAGAGAGAGAGAGAGAGATATTTGAAAAAGAGAGGGACATCGATATTTCGATTGTCAATACACAGAAGATATATACATATATAAATATATATATATATATATATATATATATATATATAGAGAGAGAGAGAGAGATATTTGACGAAGAGAGGGACTTCGATATTTCGATTGTCAATACACAGAAGATAGATAGATAGATAGATAGATAGATAGATAGATAGATAGATAGATTCTTATCAAACAGTCTAAATAGCCAAATTCGTTGCCCAGGTTTGAGTACAACCACGAATAAGAAGAGAAAGTCTGAATAAGGGAGTGGATAGAGAAGGGGTGCGCTGCCCTAAGGTTTGATCGATTTCCCAGGCGAACGAACGATTTGCGATTATTTCTAATTTAGTGCCGATAAACGTCGTTCCTAATTGCTGGTGCCGGCTACCCGCCATCATGAGCCAAGGCAGCCAAAGGAGGCCCGACAGAATGACGGAGATAATGAGGCTTCCATCGTATATTTAAGGTGATTAAATGCCCCCGGGCAATAAACGGGAGAATCTGTAGTGAAGCAAATGCGACTGATTTTCCATTAATGAGTCAAGGAGACGAGCGGACGATGCTTGGACGAATCTCCCCCGCACAATGGTTCAGTCTTGACTTTCTTGCACGCACTTCCTAGTGACTTAGACAGCATCAACCAGAACTGTCACCATAAGTCTCTTCATTTTTCAATTAGTCTAGCTTTCCTAAGATATGTGTCTATTTAACATAGAATAACATTGTCAATCGAACCTCCGCTAGAGCATAATGGGTTGGAACTTGCTGTAAACCTTCTAGATCTCTTGAATTTTCATGCCAATTTCGATTGGGTTTTGTCCATGTTTAAGGGGTTTGTATGGCATAACAGACGAAAATGCGATCTTTTATTCATAAATACAGATAGAATCTGAATCCTAAAAAATTGCAAATAATTACATAGACATTTTAGCAAATTCGCCAAATTCATGATTTGTATCTCGTTAAGATAAACAAAATGTCGGACGTGAAGATCAATCAAGGTTGTTTATTTTGACGTGATTTTTCAATCGTCCGATTCCGAAAGTCATTCTGAAATTCGTTTTTCTCAAATTCAAAACAGGAAAAAGATATTTTGAGATTCTAAATAGTGTTAACACTGGACCCACCAATTCCGCCCCCCCCCAAGGAAACATCTGAATTAGCAGCCCTCAGGTCTCGACTATATATGTATGGCGCATGCAAGCTGCACCAATAGAGCTAGAGGGCTGAGAATGTCGACATTTACTCCTCATTATCTTTAGAAAAAACTTTTGTTTTTTCATTACCCCCTCTGAAGAGGTTTTTAGTCGGGTTCAGTTTACTATGTTTTTTTATGCTAAATTGGTCTCTCAATTTGCACCCATGCAAATTTTTTGAGAATGCAAACCCTTTATTGATACCAACCCAACAAAAGGCGAAAGAAGTAACTTTTCATTGATCATCCTTTATTCCAATGTTTAATTTAAACATTTAATTGATTAATCAGACCTGTCTCCATTGTTGTTTTGGTTTTTTTTTCATCATGTTTAAAGCTGGAATAAAGTATAGCGAAAACATTACATATATGTGATATACAGATGTGCTTTCATTAGTGTGTTCAATTCGTTCTAAAATCGTCCGTACCGTTCAAAACCGAACTTGGGTCTTATAAAAACTTGAAAGTTTTTTTTGCTTATTCTTCGGTTCATTCTAGTTAATTTGAGCAGCTGTACCATAATTGTACTTTATTGAACATGTATATATATATATTCTATTAGATAGATAAAAATGTGGGATGTCCCAAAACATATCTGTTTCGTAGTATTTATATATATATATATATATATATATATATATATATATATATATTAACGCAACCCACTTTAGGGTGGGTTGAGTACTCTCAGGTGGGTCACCCATCTACAAAAAGCAATTCTGAAACGCTCTTCTAACTCTTGAATTGAGTAGATGGTGAATTATGACGTAAAAACATACCGCTTTATTCGGCCCTATTGTCAGTCCATTCCTGCGTAGAGGAGGGGTAGAATGGTCTAGAATGAAGGTTTCAATCCATCTGGAGTGGACAACGAGTCAGAAGATGACGCTATCTATCTATCTATCTATCTATCTATCTATATATATATATATATATATATATATATATATATATATATATATATATATATATTCATTCAAATGTATAAACATGAAATAGAGACAAAGAGAGACCACGCTTAAATCAGTTATTTTCTAAGCCTAACACTGAACCAGTAAACGTGTGTTAAAAAAGATTATTGATACTCCGCACTTCCATCACCCTGGACCAAACACCAACTTCCGAACAATATCCCGAGCAATAATATTAACCTTTTAGTTTCCATGACAATCAGTCCATTGCTTTTTCCTTGACGCTGTAATCTACAAATTCATAGTCCATCGTTGCTTCGAAACAATCAAGGAAGTGGACCTCTTGGAAGTTGCAGGTTTCCATTTCAAATCACTGTTGTCGCCTCGTAGTCAATTCCACATCGAAGAAATTCAAATCATAAAAAAATGATGTCCATATTATTGTGTAATAACTGTCTGTAAAACTTGATGAACCAAGTATAGTCATATATACACAGACAAAACTCTCTCTCTCTCTCTCACTCACACGCGTATATATATATATATATATATATATATATATATATATGCAATGCTCTTCCATAGTAATAGAACACTCTGGTGGATGGGGAATTTATGCATGAATAAATATATCGCTTAAATTCAGCCTTACTGACCCCCAGTAGCTTAGAGGTAGGATATCGGTCTCCGGGTCTGAAGCGGTTTAAATCCTGCCTCGTGGTACTGGATGGGATTATGTAGAGTCTATAGCCACACATCGAAACAGCTGCCTGTGAATGACACAATATATATATATATATATATATATATATATATATATATATATATATATATATATATATATATATACCGGTAAATATCTGCATGTTGCAATCTATTATCAAAATGAATTATTATTATCGAATATTCCATCAGTTGACCAGCATTTGTTTTGGTTTCCCAATGTTGGTTAACACTTCCTGAATAGAAAAAAAAGACAACCCCGTTTTTCATATGGATTGAACACATGAAGAAGGCCGTAGAATGGATCAGCAGAAAGTAGCAGAAAGCAACCCAAACAGCAAAAACAGTGAGAACAGTAGTCCAAATAGTTCCTGCGATAAACCGTATCATGGTTCAAATATTACCTGACACTCCATTGCGTGTCTCCATCTTTATTTCCCAGGTTAAAAACATTTAAAAAAACAGGTTAGTTAACCGATATTGTCAGGATCGTTCCCATTTAATTAGAAAAATCTTAGCCAATATCCCCATGGAGCCGACTACTGCTATATGCCATAAAAGTGTTATTGAAAGAAAGGTTTTGTATGGGTTTGAAACCTGACAAATGGCTCCAAAGGCCTTGAAAAAAAGAAAAAAAATAGGTTAGATGTCTGATATTGCCAGGGTCATTCCCATTTGATAAGAAAAATTCAAACCATTATCTGCACGGGGCCGACTACTGCCACTTACTATAAAAGTGTTCTTGAAGATAGAACTCGTATGGGTTCGAAACCTGACAAATGGCTTCAATTTCTATGTGCGCTTCTTTGCTCAATTGTTTACTGTCATTCGGCAAATTTAAGGGAATGAAATAGAAACCCTGTTCGTGTAATTAAATGAATCCTGGAGAGAAAAGGAAGAGGCGATAAAAAAAAAGAATCTGTCTTGGAGTGCACGTGTGTGGGTGTATGTGTGCGCCCAGGCATGTGTGTATATGCACGAATGCAAGGGTGTCAGTGTGCAATTGTGTGACAGTGTATGATGCGAGTATTAATGTGTACATGCATATATATGTGCTCGACGATCCATGTAATAATACACTTCCTTGGACGACCATTTTGATTCGCTAAAAGTTGCTAGATTTAAGAAAAGGGAGGTAAAAAAAAACGGTATCTTGAACAAATGTTTTATTTCAATTATTTGAATGGCTAAAAGTGGTCAAATTGCCAAAATACGTTTGAGATCGAACTCCAAAAACTCATGCAAAGGCTCCCAAAAGTATAAATATATTGACAAGATATTAATGTTCATGAATAAAGTTATTTACGCTGTTTAGGCCAAGTGATTCATTCTCCACGAATCAAAAGGGGTGGGGGATTATTTCAAATAGAGTTTCAAGTAATATAACGCATCTATAGATATTCTGTCGGACTGTATATCCATTTTCTGATATATATATATATATATATATATATATATATATATATATATATATATATATATATATATATATATATGCGTGTGTGTGACCTTCATTAAAACTGATAAACATCTTTTAGTTATCCTTTCTTGTTTTTGTATAAGAGAACAGAACTTTGGTTTCAATGAATGCAGATATTTTCCGAAAGATGAGCGCTTTTGGCATCTATGTTTGCAACTTCTAACATTGACCTCACCCAGGCAAAGTGAATTTTCTCATATAAAACGCCAAGTGTGTCTATAAATATTTCTTTTCTATTACATTTTGTCAAGGGAGATTAGAGTTAAATGCTGATTATAGTGTAATGTATTCATTTTCTTCTGCAAATGCATACAAAATACGCGTTCATTCCGGCTGGGTATAAACAAGAAATTGCGGTGGAACATAATGTTTCTGATATTTTTTAAATACTTCGCAATTTCAAAAATTTTGTAGATACTTTGCGTTTTTTCGACTGCATGGGTTTACTAGTATCGATATAAGCGAGTATTTACTGAAAATCATAGCATGAGAAACGTTAAAGATGGAGGGTTTGCATCAGAAGAAGGGAAAAAGCGCGGGAAAGTATCAGCAGTTTGACATACGTTAGTTGAATGGGCGGAAGTAAGGCACGCGTGCGCACACGCAACATCCCTCATAGCCGATGTCGGGTTTCCCGTGATACGAACCCTTTTTTCCCCTTTTCTGCCGCCTTTTCTCTTTCTTTTGCTTTGTCTCTCTCGGTCCTTGCCTGTCTGTCTGTCTCTCTCTGTCTCTCAGTCTCTCTCTCTCTATATTTTTTTCTCGCTCATTCCTTTCTTTTCCAATTATCTCCCTATGCCTCTCCCTGTCTATCCTTTCTCTCTCTCTCTCTCTCTCTCTCTCTTCAACTTCATTTAAAGTTATCTTTTTCTCTCTCCATCCTTCTCCTTTTCCACTATTGCTATGTTTCTTTCATATCCCTCCCCCCTCTCTCTCTCTGTCTCTCTCTCTCTCTCTCTCTCTCTCTATATATATATATATATATATATATATATATATATATATATATATATTCGTTTATCGTTACCTCACTTCGGCTCACAGGTAGAAAAACGTCAGTTTTCTCTCTTTCTCAATATCTGTTTCTTTCAATTTTTTCTTGTTCCTCTTTCTTTTATATCTCTGTCAATTTTACCCTTCCCCCTCTCTCTCTCTCACTCTCTCTCTCTCTCACCCTCTCTCTCACTGTATCTTTCCCACAATTCTACTCGCATACAAAAAGCCCGTACCCCCTTTTTTCTAAATCCTTCTCTTCTCAAACCCTCTTTCTTCTAACCCCATCTCTCTCATTCTATCCGTTTCTCCCTCTCTTTTTCTTTCCCCGACAACATACACGTACTTCTGGTTGCAAACACTCGTATATAACAAACGCACACACATGCACTCATACAAACACATACACTCATACATAATCTCGTATACGCACTCATGCACCAGAATTTCTTTTTCTTCGCTCAAGAAACACCTTACTTCACATTTACTTCCTTTGGATCGTACACACGCACACGACAGACTCGTACATACGCACTGAACAACAGTACACGTGTACGCACATGGGCGTCTATATTTACGCACCTCGACTTTTGCTGAGAAAGAAGAAAAAAAAATGGCAACGTGCCCTGAACATCAAAAGCCCTTAGCACAACAGTGGCACGTGACTAGCTAAAATCAGAGGAAATGAAGGTCCCTCGCCCAGAAACATCTATACAACCTTTCCTTTCATCAGCACGGCTACACCACCGACGGCATCAAGACTGCAACTATTCTTGGCTCAATTATCCTTAACACAGTAACTACAATTATTATCATTATTACTATTATTACTATTATTAGGGAAACGATGATGATGGTGGTAATGATGATGGTAATGATGATGGTGATGATGATTTTGTTTAGAAGATTTGGAGGAGGACGAAACAGTATCATCATTGTTGCTTTCGTTCTTTTTACGCGAAAATAGGGTGTGGTCGAGGGTGTAGTAGTAGTGGGAAGTAATGAGGGTAGAGCTGTAATTATTATTCTTATTACTATTACTACTACTACTATTATTATTATTATTATTATTATTATTATTATTATTATTATTATTATTATTATTAGGAAGAAGAAGACGAAGAAGGAGAAGATTGATGACAGTGTCGATGAGGATGCTGTTAATGGTGATGTTGATGGTGGTGGTGTCTTTTTTTAGAAAAATGTATAAAAAGGTCATTATCATGATTAATCCTGTGTTGTTGTTTTTTTTATGTTAAACGAGGAAAGGGTAGAAATCTCACTGGGGTAGTAGTAGGAAGAGTTAATTATGATATAACAGCTATATGTATTTTTTTATTTTTACCAATTATCATTGTGAACGACGAAGAAGATTATCATCATTATCATCGCCATCATTATCATTATCATGGTTGTTGTTTTGTTTTACTTTTCATGGCAAGCGAAAAAGGACCGTGGAGAATTGATAGTAGTAGTAGTAGTAGTAGTAGTAGTAGTAGGTGGTGATGGTAGTGGTGGTGGTGGTGGTGCTAATGATGTTAGATCATCCATTATTGCAATTCTTATTCTTTTCAACTGCAACCCTTTTATTTCCATGATTTTAGAATTGAGGTTGAAGTCGTAAAAAGTGCTGATGACTTTGACCCTTGTCTCTGTCTCCAATGAGAAACCCTATCCATACACACTAAAAAAGAGCAAGAAGGTGAAAATTGTGAGAGAAAAAAAGTATCTTACAAATTGCCAAAAACTTTCAGTTCTGTCTTGTAAAAAATGTGAACTTACAGCTTTTTGTTTTTGTTTTTATCTTTTTTTTTCATTTTAAGGAACGTGAAGAAAAAAAGAAGAAAGTGAAAAGATAAAGAATGAAAAGGGATTGGAATTTTGCCAACAAAGACGGAAAGAATGATAGAAAAACAGAAAGAAAGAAAGAAAGAAAGAAAGAAAGAAAAGAAGAAAGAACTAATGAAGAATAAAACGAAAAGATAGAATAAACATAAGAAAGAAAGAAAGAAAGAAAGAAAGAAAGAAAGATCATTTGAAGAAGAAAAGAAACGATTAGATTTAGAGAACAAAGGAAAGAAGGAGAAATGAAAGGGGTAGAAAAAGAGGAAAAGGAGATGAAGAAAGGGAACAGAAAGAGAGAGAGAGAGAAAAAACGAATAAGGCACAGAAGAATGACACAGGAGAAGTGAGAGAAATTGAGAAAGTTGGAAAAAAGAGATAATTTGATAGGAAAAGAAAAAGAAAGGGAAATGAAACTCATAAGTAGAGAGGAGAATCACAGAGAGAGGGAGAGAGAGAAAGAGAGAACAGTAAAAGATGAAGAAAGTGAAATAAATCAAGTTCTGTCGATTGGTGAACGGAAGAAGGAAAGAATTTCCAATAGAATACCATAACGATAACATTGGTAAACAAACAAAAGCACATATAAAAAGGGATATACCTTTCAGGTCTGTAGACAAAACGGTATGACCAGGAGCTCAGGAACATGCAAACAAATAAACAAATCAAAATAAAGTCCACACAAATGAAGATATGTACAAAGAAAAAAAAAGAGAACCCCTCGCCATCTTTGTTGGCTACGGTTGTTCAACCCTTCACCACCTCTGGTGGCTACGTTTATTCAATGAGGTAAATAATTATCAGAGTTAACGCCATGGTTTACTATGAGATGTAATTTGAAATAAATAATAAATACCAGTGTATACGTTGGTTTTATTAAAGGAACGCAGGTACGAGAAAGAGAGGAAGAGGTAGACAGACAGATTAAACGAGATTTAGACATGATCATTATGAAAGGTAATAAATATCTATGTCTAAATGTCACTCTGCCCGTTCTCTTATATTGCCAGGTAGATCTATCTGCCATGACACCTTTTATATCAAAACATGAGTTCCTTTGTTTTGAGATGTTGTTATGTTTCCTATTAATATCTAACCATATAATAAGATTATATAGAAATTTTTCTGTTTATTTCTCTATATTTTTTTGTTTGTTTACGCTCAAATGGGATAATCTCATTGGTTGATTTACCTTCCTATTATGATATAACAAAAATTACGTCATAGAAACTCTTGAGACTGAATGTCTTATCAAACATTGAAACTGTTTGAGATAAGATAAGACTTTAAAAATAAAACGTAAAATTAAGATATTTTAATTATCAAGATCATAATTATCTATTAACAAACATTATCTGCTGGATGAAATGTTGCACCCCTTCACAAGGGGGCGACAGTCTCTTCTCTCGTCACTCTCGCTACTCTTCTGGTTCATATTATTCATAGAATAGCCATATAGTCAAGAACGCTTGCATTAATTCCTAGCCACTGAAAACCAATTTCTTAGCTAATTTTCCATCTATTTCTTCGTGGAGAAGATGACTAAATCAACGAAATTGGTTGGAGTAGTTGTGAAATTTATGAACAAAGATGAAAAAAATCCGAAACTTTGCAAATGAATACCGGGCAGTGGCTACGCCAGCGTTTCGTACCGGCCCTGCCAAGGTTCGGTCAGAAAACTATGAAGACGGGCAAAGATTTTACAATTTCACAAATATATATATATATATATATATATATATATATATATATATAGTACTGGATGGGATATTGGATAGTCTATAGGTACGCTGAAGAGTTGTAATACAACGAAATAGCTGTCTGTGAATGACACAAGTATTAATTATCATTATAATTAACGTACCCTTCTTCAGGGTTGAGCACTCTTTAGGTAGGGTAACTTGCCCATGATAAGCTACGATAGCAATGCTCTTCCAACCTTGGAATGGAGCACTCTGGTGCATGGGAAATTGGGCGTAAGTAAATACATCGCTTAAATTCGGTCCTATTGACCGTCCAGTTCTGCGTAGGGCAGGGATAAAATGCCAGTCTGGTGATACTGGATGGGATAATAGTTGTCTGTGGATGACTCAATTATATATATATATATATAATAGATTGAATTCAAAGTCGCTTCTCAATGTAAATGTTAAGTCACATTAGATAAGAAGAACGAGACATGAGAAAAAAAGGCTATATATATTATGAGTTGCAATAACACAAACTATCCAACAGCAATTCTCCTGTTCCAGGGATTTGCCGCATAACGAAGGTTGATGTATACAAGTTTCAGGTTTTCAGCGCGTTGTCTATCCACGGGAATTGTGTCTAAATTGTCCAGTCTGTTGTCTGCCATGGAATTCCGCAGATAATAAGTGAACAAGTAATTTTTTTAATCACAGAAACTTGACAAAGGATGGCTAATAATAAATGTCTCCATTAACAGACATTGAACATGAAAAAAAACGTGACTTCTGCAGAGGAAAAAATCACGAACTTGCGTGTGTACTCGAGGTCACTTTAAGATTGAATTCTGTGAGCCCGGGCAAGGATCGAGCAAGGTCACTGAGAGCCCCAGGCGATGTCTGGGCTCGCCCTGGCCTGGTACCGCTACTAATAACGGATTCAAATGAAGTCTGCACTAAATTACAAACGCCATTGTTTCATTCTCCCCCACCCAACAGCTAGAATGTTCTGTGTCACTAGGAGGTACGCCCGGAAAATATTCAGCTATTAAATATGGACGAAAAATTACCTATTTAAGGCAATGGCGCCTTATTCCTCTTGAGAGTGCTCACTAGGGACTTCAGCTTTCTAAAACAGTCTGCAAAGCACTCTTCTGAGATCACCATAAGCTGACGTTCTCCTTAGTCTCGTTCACGATCTTAAATCTTTTTTGGGGGGAGGACCAGAAGCTGCAGGAACATACATCTGAACCGTGGGTCAGGGGTCAGACTCTGGTGAGACTTCAAAAACTTTGCGTGCTACATGGAAAACGATATGCTCGATCATTGTGAATATGATTGTCACACAGTACACGAACTCACTCCATAGTGTCACACTACCGACTAAGTAACCCCACAGGCGAGTGCATGTTAATGCATTCGCAGTAAGATTCCTTTTGATTGGTTACCAAGTTACATCAAGGCTGAGTGACCAGTTCTCGAGACTTTCCGGACAGACTTCGTACATGTAATCATTAGCATTCAATAGTTATCTCCCTTGACAAATGTTGGCAAAAATATTACCTATTACGTGGTGTATTATTATTATTATTATTATTATTATTATTATCATTATTATTACAACCTGTCAGTCAAAATTGTCAACATAGGTTTTTCCAGTTTCCAAGTTGGTCCGGCTGACTAAATGGCAAGGTATGTATGTATCACGCGTACAGGCCTCGTCGATGGAGCAGCAGGGCTGGAAATCTAAATATTTACTTATTATATTTGTGGAAAAAAATAATTTTTTATTTTATTTTTCAAAAACTAGGTTTTAGTTGGGGGTCAATTTAGAATTAAGGTCCATCCTAGATTAATCACTTTGCTCATGTTCACTTGTATTTTTAATTTTTTTTTTTTAATTTACCCCTATCCAGCGATCATTGTCCAACAAAAGCCAAGAGAAGTAACTTATTCATTGATCACCCTTTTTTTCTAATTTTTCAATTGATCCCCCTCCGTCTAAACACGACGGAAGACAAAACATTGGTCATGTGACAGTTTCTATTGGTATCATTATATTATTATTATTATTATTATTATTATTATTATTATTATTATTATTATTATTATTAGCAGCAGCAGCAGCATCATCATTACTATCATTATTATTATTATCATTATTGTTATTATCATTATTGTTATTATCATTATTTTCATTATTATTATTATTGTTGATGTTGCTGTTGTTGTTGTGGTTTTTCTTCTTTTTCTTCTTCTTTTTCTTCTTCTTCTTCTTCTTCTTCTTCTTCTTCTCTATATTGTGTTGACGGTGTCAAAAGAAGGACCTACTCCCATATAATTAAATGTGATATAACACGATGTAATGTAATATAATCTAATATCAGTAAAGCATATGGAATCGTTTTCTTCGTGAATGCTTCGTCAATCCTTTCGGGTTTCCAGGGCAAAAGTTGGGCATCTGGCTAATCGTGTGAACTCCGCTTCTTTTCAAATCTCACCAAGTCATGGACTCTTGGAATGGCAGGTTGGGAAAAAAAATCTTGTTCTTTACAACACGAAATGGTGTAAATGCAGTTTTCAGCGAAAGATCGTGACGAAATGGAAGATTTTTAATGAAATTGGAGTAGTAAAAAATCAGGAATGGATTCTGAGTACATTTTCTTTTCCACAGAAGTATCAATATATTAGTCCACGTAACTTAAAGGTATTATAAACCAGAAAGCAGCCAGAGCACATAGCTCTACCCACGCAATTGTAAGGCGGAGTAATTGTGCATGGATCCGCTCTAAAATTCAATCAGTTCATATATGACCAGTCGTCCACCTTTCCACAAAAGTTGATTGAAATTCACTGCATGGCCCGACACGAAATTTTGAACCAACAACTATGACGTACGGGAGTTAATTGTGTATGGATCTGCCTCCAAATTTAGTGCATTCTTTCATGCCTACTGTCCAACCTGTAAAAAGATTTCATAAAATCCATCGAGAACTTTTGGAGATATCGTGTAACAGACGTGAAATTCTGGCGATAATATATGGTTTTGGCATATAACTACGATGGGCGGGAGTTAATTGGGCATGGATCCGCCCCCAAATTTAATCCATTCTTCCGTAGACTACTGTCCCCTCCCCCTCAAAAACAATTCATTCAAATTCATAAAGAACTTTTGGAGATATTATCTGGGCAGACGTAACATTTTGGCGATATAATGTGGTTTGGACATACAACTATGAAGTAGGTGAGGTAATTGTGCAAAAATTCAATCAGTTGTCCTATAGCCTACAGTCCACCCTTCAAAAGGATTTCGTCGAAATTGGCGATATCGTATGGACAGTCACGAGCGTATACATGAATGTATTAAAAAAACGGGGAAATATCTCTCAATCAAAAAAAGAGACCTTGATCCGCTCTAAAATTTTACTCTCTCTTCTTTACCCCGCGGCCCACCCTTTGGCAAAATTTCATTATTTGTTTGCTGCAGATTTCCTGGCATACCGTTTTGTCTACAGACTTGAACATAAGCATCCATTAGACCATTTTTTTTTTTATCATTTTGATGGGGTTATCATTATTATCTAGATTCTCCAGAATCTTGATTTTTTCTAGATGTTTTGGGTTTTTTTTTACAATATTTTAGATGTTTTCCAGTAGAAAACGCCAGGGATGTCATGAAAGAAATTTATTCCGATCATATTTTTCCGTTCATGGATTTTTTAAATGACTTCAATTACGCTACGGTTGTATAATGATCGACTTTGATGACAAGATTATACTTGATTTCCTATCAAATGATTTTTTTGAAGGAGCTGCTGAATTCGTTCAGTGGAAGAGTCAATTATTCCAAATGGAGGCTATATTGTTATCATTCAATTGTTGCCTTTCAGTGGAATATGTTACGTAAAAACAGTAAAAATCACTCTGTTCATTACATGAGTAGCTTTATTACCAAAATGTTTGAGCCAAGAAGAGTCTCAATTTTCAGGACAGGTTGGCCCTCCCCATTTGGAAGACTGCCGTAAGGCAATCTCATTCCTAGCAATTCCCTTTTTTGGACTATAATTTTGACACTCTCAAGTTTTCCTCAAATTTCAAATTCATCTAATTTTGTCTGAAGTGTTTTTGGCACAATTCCAAGTACATTAGTTATTATAGGCGTAACCATGACCTTTATGTTCGACAATGTTCTCAGTTCCCTGGCGAGGTCTTGGCATATTTTCCAATTGTTCACTTTCTTTCGTCTTCACCAACTGGTCCAACATCCCCAAAAAGTATCAGAATATGAGCTCAGTTGAAGAAAAAAACAACCTAGAAAAAGTGTTCTAACAAGAGGTCAGGTAAAAAAAAATAGAAGTGTTATCACAATATGAGCTAAGGTAAAAGAACAACTTCAAAAACAAGTTTTATCTCATCATGAGTAGGGGTGAAAAAAAATCCCCCGCCCTAATTTGTCATCAGACAATTCTGATTATATGATTAAGGAATGTCATATGTTCACTCGTAACGTAATAATATTCTTTTTGACAGCGTATTCGTAACCATAAAATCGGGGTCCAATTCTGCATTGAAATTTTTAGAAAATTGAGCCCCCTCATGAAACATAATGTAACCGGTGAAAATCATCTACATTTATTTTATCGTGTTTTCTGAAGATGTGGGACCAAATGAGTTCCGTCCATCATGCGCAATTTTTGCTGGGCTATGGTAACACACATACATACATACATTCTTATAGATAAGCTATTACTATTATTCACCATGAAGTCTTTAGTAATTGTTTACCAACAATTTTTAAATACACGGAGTGTATTAAATATAATCATTTTCTTTTCGGCTAACGTACTACTTCATTTAATTTTTCATAAATGATATTCCGACTTTGGTGGTCAACGCCTTTTACAAATGGTTTTGAAAAGGCGTTGACCAACGAAGCCAAAATTTCACCAATATAACGCACACACAGACACACACACATACACACATATATATATGTATATATATATATATATATATATATATATATATATATATATATATATATATATACATGTATGTATATATATATATATATACATATATGCATATATATATATGTATATATATATATGTATGTATATATATATATGTATGTATATATATATATATATGTATATATATGTGTGTGTGTGTATATATATATATGTGTATATTTATATATGTATATATATACATACATATGTATATATATGTATGTATATATATATTTGTATATATGTGTGTGTGTGTGTGTGTATATATATATATGTATATATATATATACAAATATATATGTATATATGTATGTATATATATACATACATATGTATATATATATATATGTATGTATATATATATGTATATATATATGTGTGTGTATATATATATATATATATATATATATATATATATATATATATATATATATATATATATATATATATATATATATATATATATACCGTGCTACTAAGGATGTCATTAGGACAATCACGTTTTTTTTCCATTCAACTTATACGTCATTTTTCTGGACAGAACACAAATTTCACTCTTACAGCTTATTCAAAATTATCTCAAAAAGACACCACCGCATCGTGGAACTTTGATGTGTTACGATCAAATTCTACTTTGGTTTTCACTGCAGAACGCACAATTCATATTTTGGAAGATTTTTTTTATTAATCTTCAGCTATCTTCTAGCCATTTTAGCAAATCTAACCGACTTTTGTTTGCACATTTTGGCGTTTTTGACAATTTTAGGTCGATTTAGCACGGAGAGATTCTTGAGTTAGCAGTACTGGGAATGACACCCGGAGTTACCGCCCTGGATGACACCAATCGTAGAAATGTCGTTGATTATCATATCATATCATATTTTTATTAAATTATAAATTAAAACAATCTTTTTTTTATTTTTCCCTTTTAAATAACAACAAGCAAGGCGTTATCGATCATTTATCATAAGTTGTAATAATTATTATTATCATTATTATCATTATTATTATCATACCAGTTGCCTGGTGGTTACCGCTGGAGTTTGAGTGACAGCAAGTCTCCTCAAGTCTCAAGCCTTTCTCTCCTAGTTCTCATAGGCCACAGTAATACTGCGGTTTGCAGTTTCACACTGGCTGCCCAGTGGTCATTGTTGAAGGCTAAGTGACAATAAGTCTCCTCAGGTAATTGTTCATTATTATTATCATTATTATTATTATTATTATTATTATTATTATTATTATTATTATTATTAGCTGCAATATTACATGTTATCGCAATTGAAGACTGGCATGGTTTACAATGGAGGCAGAATCTTTTTGCTGATACTCCTTGTTCTCCCATTCTCTTTTCCTTCAGGTATCGTGTCTTGCCATGGATAAAATATCTTTGGATAGATCGCAGGAGGAATATTAAATCCATGCAGAAATAAATGCAGTTTTTCACCATCAACTTTAAAGCAGTTCAACTCAGCTTAAAATAAAAGTTATTAATGGAAATAAGAACCTTCAGAATCAACGCATTTTTACCAACAAGAAACAAATCCATTTATTCCGGAAGCATAGATCTCTAGGGCCCCGGAACTTTGAAGGCATTTTGAGCTGCTGAAGGCCTTTCCTCGTTGGAAGTGTTCGAAATATTTGAAAAGGTGGCAGTTGGTCTGCGAGAAGTCTGGTGAGTAAACTGGGTAAGGTTCCGTGACTCAGTTCGTTCAATTACTGCAGGGTCATTCTTGTGACATGTAAGCTTTTTTTACTTTTCATTCAGGATCATTCGAGCGTAATGTTGAGCTTCTTTGCCTTTTTCAATTCAGTGCAAACGTTGAACAACTGTTGAATGGTCAATGTATTGTTCCTCGGCAACTTCTTTGGTTGTTTTGCGTGGGTCTGACAATAATGGTCCTCGATTGGATGTTGTCAATCACAGAAGGACGGCTACATCTTCAAAGCCCTTGTCACCTTTTCGAAATATTGGGAACCAATGTTGAGTTGTACATTGGTTGACTGTCACCTGGCCATATAGTTGGTTGATATTGTGAGAAGTTTCGACTTGTTTACCTCCCATTTTGAGCTCATACGACAAAGTTTCTCAAATTGCTTTTTTTCCATCTTCGTATTGACTGTCTCAAGTAAACAAAATGAATTGTGAAAAGAAAACGTTTAGTTTAAATAAATAAAACGAAAATTACACCTTGAATCGGTATATTCCATGAGTATAGTTGAATAATAATTTGTTCTAAAAATAAGCATCAAGGTTTAAAATAACAAAAAAAAAACCGCTCTTATTTTTGCATCAACCTAATGGATCTCTCAAAGGTAATTTTATGTCGGGAATATAAATAACCGCAGCCAAAATTCGAACCCGGCTTGCCGATTTAGTTTTGCCATAATTGTCGGTGTAGTAGCAGTTTAAGACACGTAAACTCTTCCATCTTGTACTTTATAGATTTTTTTATTAAATATTTAATCGAATTTCCATTTCTTCTTCCGTACAAATAACTTTTCATTAAAGTGTCTCCCTCTTCGTCAGATGCATCAATCTTTGAAATTGAAAAAAGAATTCTGATACTAGAAGAGAAAAATATTTCCCGTCCAATCAGTTAATTCCAATAATTCTTAAGAGTGCAAAAAAAAAGAAAAAAAGAAAAGAAAGATGAAAAAAGAAGGTAGTGGAAAGTCTTTGTCGTTTTCAAAAAAGCCGAATGATTTGACAAGATGTCGAACTTGACATTTATTATCTTTTTTCGTTTCTTTCATTTTGTAACCTTTCTGCACGAATCACTTGTCTTCGTCACGAAACCAGCGTCAGACCTTTTGCTTAAAGACTAGTCTGGATGGGTGGGTGGGTAGTTTGAGTTTGGGAGGCGAAACGATTTGATTGGTCGATACAGTCGACCTTATGAGTCACCAAACACAGAAAAGACGCAGGAGATGAAATAGTAGCAAACTGAATCCACCTTGAAAATGAAGGAATAAATGAGAATAAATGACATCATCATCAACGCAACAAAAGTAGTAGTTTCTTGAATTCTTCTACTGCTGCTACTACAACTACTACTACTAACAAAGATAATAATAATAATAATAATAATAATAATAATAATAATAATAATAATAATAATAATAATAATAATAATAATAATGGGAAGAAGAAGGGGAGAAAAAGAAAAATTATTATTATCATTGTTAATATTATCATTATCATTGTTAATATTATCGTTATTATTATTAATATTATCATTATTATTGATAGTAATTTTAAGTTTAAATCGGTAACGCATTGCTTGTTAATGTTTTAGAGAAGAAAAACAAGACTTAATTTTTATGAAGTTATGAAAATATCATATATATATACATATATATATATATATATATATATATATATACATATATATATATATATGTATATGAGTGTGTGTGTGTGTGTGTGTGTGTGTGTGTGTGTGCGTTTGCGTGTGTGTGAGCGTGCATATACCATTAAATAATAGTAATAAAATCAAATTCCATATGAAATATGGAATACTCTAAACACAGTATATTAATAGTGATTGGAAAATAACGGACTCGCATAGCATAACATGTGTGTATATATATATATATATATATATATATATATATATATATATATATATATATATATATATAATTGTTGTAATGAACTTGGTTGTATACACTACAATTTTTTTAACAAAATATGTTTTCAATTTTCAATTCTATTTCTATTGAAGAACGCAACATTCCTATGTCGGACGTTTTTGATATAGTTTGAGTTGTGGAATATCTTAATTTCATTGAACGTACTTGAAATAGGCTCTTTTGAGAGCATTTTATTGCTTCATTAAGCCAGTTTCAGTTCAACTAAGAAAATTGGTAGTTGACCGATATCAGATTTTCATGCTTTGATAATCCTGTTTTTTTTTTCTCTTGTCTAAAAAGTAATGATACCAATAAATAGCAGTCTAATAATTTCCATGATAATAATCATAATATCAAAAAATATTTTTAATTATTTCATTTATTTGCATGTTCGAATAAGATGACTGGTGGTTATGACTAGAAATTGAGTGACGGAAAGTTTCCTCATCAGCACCTTACACAGTATCCTCGCAGAAACGACAAACAACGTCCAATTGCATCTGTAATTTCAAATTCCTCTACTATCGCCTCCAGTATTTGGAGCATAGTTCCAAGTGTGCAAACTATCACAGGCATGACCATAACCTCCATGTACCATACTTTTCTCAGCTCCCAGGCAATATCCTGGTATTTGAAACCGTCAATCGAAACTTTCACCAAAACAGTCAACATCGGTTTCTTCAGTTTTCGAATTGGTCTGGCTGGCGGTCTGGCTGGCGGTCTGGCTGGCGGTCTGTCTGTCTGGCTGGCTGTCTGGCTGGCTGGCTATCTGGCTGTCTGGTTGGCTATGTATGCATTGTAGGCTGTACCGATGAAGATAGAGGGCTGAAGTTTTCAACATTTAATTCTTATTATGACTAAGGAAAACGTTTCTAACCCCCTACTGTGTAATTTTATGCTAAATTGGTCCCCTGGTTTATGCCTGCAGTTTTTTTTAAATTTCAGACTTTATAAGTGGTCATGATCTAATAAAAGATGAAAAGAGTAATATATTCATTGATCACCCCTTTTTTTAAAGTTTTCAATT
This sequence comes from Thysanoteuthis rhombus, assembly GCA_963457665.1. Lineage (NCBI taxonomy): Eukaryota > Metazoa > Mollusca > Cephalopoda > Oegopsida > Thysanoteuthidae > Thysanoteuthis > Thysanoteuthis major. The sequence goes on from OY735213.1 coordinate 54,025,548, forward strand.
GATCGCCCCCAACACAGCATGTTATCAAAAGACGATGGTCACATGACGGTTACTATTGAGTGACTAAAAAGACCAGTCATTCTCTTTGTTCATTCTAATTAGTCTTAATAAATAATGTTTTATTTAATAATATATAATAACAAATATGCATAAGATTGTAAAAAAAGAAATATGTTATACTAGTTGAAGTCACTCTCAAATTCGAAAAATTGAAAATAAACCAAAAACATCTGAATTGGCAACATTAGACTTTGGAACAAAAACAATAAACACTTTTCGAAATCTAAATATTACCAACACTAGACTCACAAATTCCGAAAAAAAACATCTGAGTTGGCTACCCAGCATCCAAAGAGAATCGAACTCGCTGTCAACGACTTGTGAGATAGAATCGCTAGCCAATGCTCCAGGATGGTGTTCTCCCATAACTAATTAACAATAACGGTGCTGACGATGATTTCGATGATTTCCGACGATTCACACATTCAGTGTTGATACGATCTTTCATCCTTTTAATTTTGAATATATCTCGAAGCGCTTTTCTTCCTTTACGAATCCCTAATCTCCAGGTTACGATTTTTTTTCATTCGTTTCATTTTCAGGAAGAAAAAAAGAAAGAAAATTAGAAAGATGAGTACAGAAGGATGAATAGAAGAAAAAGAAAACTTAGACAAGAAGGTGTCGAGAAGAGGAAAAATGAAAGACAGGTCTTGTTATTAACTCAATAGAAACTGTCACGTGACCAGCGTTTGTTGGTGGCATGTGTTGTAAGGGACGATCAATTAAAACGCTGGAATAAAGGGGTGATAAATGAATAAGTTACTTCTCTCACCTTTTTGTTGGATCACTGGAAAGTTTGAGATTTCAGAGAATAGTGGGCGGAAACTAGTGACCAGTTTAGCATGAACTTACATCGTAAATTAAACCTTCCCAAAAGACTTATTTGTGGGGGAATTTTGAAAAAAAAAACAGAAGTAAATATTAGAATTTCAACCTTCTTGGTCCATTTGTTTGGAATGTACGCGTCATACATACATACATACATACATTACTAGCAAGACAGACCAACTTGAAAACTGATGAAACCTATCATGACAGTTTGGGTGAGAGCTTTTGGTTGGTGGTTTCAACTAAATAGATAGATAGAAACAAAAGTAAAGAAAGAAGAAACAAATAAGAGAGATAAAAAGTCAGAGACCAAAAATAAAGGAAAGAAAGAAAAAAGAATTTGATCTTCAGTAGAGAAAGAAACCGAAAAGAATTGAAGAAAGAAAAGAAGTAAAGAAAGAAAGAAAGAAAGAAAGAAAGAAAGAAAAACAGAAAGAAAGAAAGAAAGAAAACTGAAGAATTCTAATTTCTATTGAAAAAGAAACTAAAAGGGAAGAAATGAACAAAATCGAAAAAAAGAAAAAGAAAGAAAGAAAACGAATACAAAGAGCAAAAGAGCTTGAAGATCTATTGAGAATGAGATAAGAAAAAAATTGAGAAGAAAGAAAAACAAAAGAAAGAAAGAAAGAAAGAAAGAATTTGAACTTCAATTGAAAAAGAAACCGAAACGAATGAAAGAAAGAGAAAGAGAGACAAAAAGATCTTGTAGTTCGATTGAGAAAGAAACCAAAAAGAAAGAGAGAAAGAAAAACAAGAGAAAGAAAGGAAAACAAAGGACAACAAAAAAAAAGAATTTGAACTTCAAATGAGAAAGGGAGCAAGAAGAAGAAAAGAAAGTAGAAAGAAAGAAAGAAAGAAAGACTAAGAAAGAAAGAATCTGAACTTCAATTGATAAAGAAAAAAACCAAAAAAGGAAAGGTAAAGATGCAAATAAATAAAGAAAGAATTTTGAAACTAGATAAAAATTCCACCTATCAACAAAGGTGAGAAGCGCACCAATTAATGAAAAGAACTGTTATCACGCTGTATTTTATTTTATTTCGTTTCAAAACTTGGAAACTTCTTTCCCACCCCACCCCCTTCTGTCTTCTGAATCTATTTCTTGATAACATCAGTTTGGCTTATACAAATTTAATTTCTTGTAGATTTTAATTTCTTGTAGATTTTATGGTGCGCGTCTTTGAAAAAAAAAAATGAGGAAATAAAATAAATGCAGGAAGAATGATCGGTTTGAAAGTGGAGTCAACCCAGTTCGTGCTTTTTTACAATTTTTTGTTCAACTATTAATCGCGAAACGTCATCTCAAGTTCTTGAGATTATTTCAAAGATTCGTAGGAAATTTGATTTTTTTTTATTTGATTGTTTCTTTTGAATATTTCTACCCTCATTAGTTTTTGTCATCATATACCAACATATCGAAAAATTTATCTGTGTCTTATTCTCTCTCTCTCTCTCTCTCTCTCTCTCTCTCTCTCTCTCTCTCTGGTGTACAGTATGGATGCATGTGAATACGAGTATTGATGTATGTATTTATGTATGTTCGACGCAAGGAGGCTCTTGAAAATCGTGGGTATGAACATAGTTGAGCAATAAGTGCGAATGTGTAAGTGTATCCAAGTTTGCGAATGTGCGTAAGATTACGTCATTGTCATATAGAGTTGCTCTCTCTTTCTAATAATGATATTAACACGCACATACACCCACACGTATATATATATATATATATATATATATATATATATATATATATATATATATATGCATTGACAGTTGAATACGAGAACAAGGTGTTAACGAGAATTACATACCAGTTATCCAGAACATGTGCGAAAATGGCACTGTCATAATTAGTCTACGTCAAGATATTTACAAGATAAAGATAAGAGGGAAACAAAAGGATACAATATCACCTAAACTGTTAAAATCGAGCCTCGAAAGCATCTTTCCGAAAACTGACTGGGAGGTAATGGGAGTAAATATAGTCGGAGAATATGTGAGCCACTTGAGATTTGCTAACGATGTATAAATGTTGTCGGAATTATAGAAATCGTAAAAAAATCTTCAAAAAATACTGAACAAAAATATTTTGAGGATAAAACAGTGGACAAAATATGAATGCCGTGATTCAAAACAGCTATTCATGGTGACCTGTACCCATGTGTGAGAAAACTTTGTAAAACACGATTGTTCAATTTTGCCACTGCATTAATATTTTTTCGTCTATTCTAAGTTAAATTTTTTGTGCTTTGTGTTTTTCAAGTTTTTACAATTATATTAATACATTGTGCAGATGGGCATTTTTTCACTGGTCCTGTTTTCTTTAATATTATTATATACTTACGACATTCTCAACTATAACTACTACTGTTCTAAGAAGAATTATTCCCTGGTGGATTCGAACCACCAATCACTCGATTGCAGAATGAACTACACCACGAGGGAAAATTTGCAAAAGAATGCATTCATTTCATAGTATGAATTTTGTACCTGACTTTTGAAATATTTCTCATTTCCGACTCTAAAACTTTTGATTCATATTTACAAATTGGAAAATCCTTTTATTAGCTAAAAAAAAGTTGCAGGGTCAAATCATGTGGATATGGAGAGTTTGGTGTAGTCTGCTTTTACAGTATTGGCGTGCACTGTATTATACCAGATTTGAAGTAAAAATTCACTAACACTTTGAATCTTTTCGTTTTTCAGAGTAATTTTCGTAAGTCGGTAAGATATTCAAAATAGAGATCTCTTCAAGATGGTATAAATTTATTCAAAATGGGTTGAGTTTTGTGTAAAAACTCAACTTACTCATATAAAGGACGCAGCGCTAGACGCAACTGCCTAATTCTCGAGACATTGATAAGACATTCACAAGCGCGATATTTTACGCGTCAAGACAGATTTATTTTCATCAATTCCCTTAACAATGTCTCTCACTCAAATTAACAGGGATTTTTTATATCTTTTTATTTATTGATTGATTGATTTTTTCCGAGTATGCCATTAAAACTTTTTCCGGGGTTCAATTTCATTCTCTTTTTACATTTAATGAGTTTATATCTCTTTGTATCGGAGACTTACCTTGGGCGAGATTTGTGAGATTTGACGCGATTTTAACACGTACGAATAGGATGGGAGGGAATTTCAAAAGGTGGAGTGAAAAAAATACATTTCACAGTTACGTTAGTTTGTATTCGTCATGTGTAAGTGTATGCGTGTGCGTGCGTGAGTGTGTATATGAGAGAGAGAGAGAGAGAGAAAATTTTTGTGTATATAAGTGCAAGAGGGAGAAAGAGAGAGAGCGTGTGTAATGTGTTTGTATTTGCGTGTGAGTTCGAGAGTGGGGTCAAAAAAAGAAAGATTAATGAAATAAGAGAGACAAGCTTGGCTGCGCTCTTGTCAAACATTATTCCAAAACTACGTGTCTCATTTCAACTCCTTGTTTAGTAGATTCTGTGAATGGGATTTAGCGAAAGAAGTCGATCTGGGTTCGGCTTTAGAAGTGAGAATGAATTCGTCATCAGTTTTTGAGTTTGTCACTGTGTCACTGTTATTCGTGCATAACGTCATGGGTTTTTGATTTGAAAATTGTGATTGCTATCCGTCGTTGTTGTTAGATACTAAAATAAAGACAAAACTCAATAGTAGGAAACGGAGGAGAGAAAGAATTTTGAATTAGATATGTCAGCATAATATGTATGTATGTGATTAGGAGTGTGTGGGTGATAGAAAGAGAAAGAGAGTGAGAGAGAAAGAGAGAGAATTTGCATGTGTGTGTGTGTGTTGGCGAGTAAATAAGTCTGTCTTTATGATTTTTTATATGATCTTTCATTTTTTTACTGTTAATTTAAAGTCAAATGTGTAAGTTTTTTTAATTTATTCTTTCATAAAAAAAACGCATTAATGGACTAATAATTGTATTCTCTCAGAGTCTTATAAACAGAAATATACCTTTTCATTATCTATCCCTTGAACTCTATTTCCCTCTTCCCCTCTTTTTTTACTCCTTTGCTCTCTCTCTCTCTCTCTCTCTCTCTCTCCCCTCTCTCTCTCTCTCTCACTCTCTCTCTGGCATTGCTCATACTTATCCATACATCTATCTAATCCCCGTGACCCTTCAAATGTCCCGCCCGATAAACCAGCCCATTCTTCTCTCATTGCGCGTTTGTCTCTGTGTGTATGTGTGTGTGTGTCCGGACGCTCCCAGTCACATGGGGGGGGGGGGGCTACAATCATGGTAATTGCATAAGTTCACCACTAGGCACCGTCTAACAAAAAACATTTCAGTTTTTATTTTTTGTTTTTTGTTTTTTGGGGGTTTTTTTTTGGCTTTTTTTCAAAAAAGTGCTTTTAGGGGTCTTTATGGTCATTTTGGACCAGTAATGGCCAGACCATGTGCTGGCATTCCCATAGATAATTTTAGATAGAAACTTCTATTTTTCAGATAATTTTGAATAGTTTTCAAGATTATTAATTCTGGTACATGCACGGGACATGAATATCTATCTATCTATCTATCTATCTACTATCTATCTATCTATCTATCAATCTATCTATCTATCTATCTATCTATCTATCTATCTATCTATCTATCTATCTATCCCAATCTGGTCATACCTATTTATCTATCTATCTGCCTGTCTATATATATACCTATTTGTCTATCTATGAATCTATCTATCCGTCCATCATAATCTACTTACACGGATTTTCACTGCTTATACGTGCATAGTCTTCAAAGATCGTGTTCCTCGACAATCGTAGTTGACAGCACTAATAAGTATGTATGCACTTATGGGCACCCGTCAGAAATACACAGTTAATGGTTTCGTGATAAATCATATGGAATCTATTCATCTAATTGCTTTCACTTTTCTTGATTAAATGACGAAAAACAGTCATTGGAGAAATTGTCACGGAAGAGTTCGAATCGTTGAATTAGATGAATGAAACTTATGGAACTTATGAACGGAACCGTCATGTAACCACTGTCTTTTGACAGATTGAAGTGTTAGGGGTGATCATTCAAGAAATTTGGAAAGGGGATGATAAATGAATTGGTTATTGCACTCGCCATTCGTTTGACCGTGAATAATAAAAAAAAGTTTGGATTGAAAAAAACAAACAAGCATGACTCAAAGTAAGGGTTCAGTTCATCATAAACTTACATTGCACAATGAACCCCCTCTAAAAAAAAAGACTTTTTAGAGGAAGTATGTTGAAATTTTCAACCTTCTAGCTCCATCGATGTTGCCGTTTGCGTGATACATGCATAGCCAGCTAGGTAGTTATTCAGCCGGACCAGCTTAAAAACTGGATAAATCTATGATAACAGTTTCAGTTGACGATTTCTTATATATGCACTGATGGACACACTTCAAACAACGCAGCTTCTGGTTTTCTGTAAATTCATATAAAATCTATTCATCTGGTTGTTTTCATTTTTTTCTCACAGCAGCCCAATGATGGGAAAAATTCCTGTCATATTACGAGGAGCTGTTATGTTTGCTGAAAGAGTTCGAGTCGTTGAAGTAGATTTCTTATTAACAATTTGTTCGGGTTGGTCATCGATGATGATGTTCATGGATCTTCCTTGGGACTCGTTTGCATTATCCTCATTTCCGGATCGAAATTCCAGAAATAGCTACTAGGTTTTTGGTTCATTAGCTGTACTTTTTTTTACCCCATGGTTCTCCTGCATTCAGTGCCAGTTTGAAAATTATACAAATGCAGGTCTGGTTTGTCACGCAATAGAAACCGTCATGTGACCAGGGTCTTTTGGTGGCATACCTTATTAGGGGTGATCAATTAGAAAAATCGAAAAATGAATGAGTTCCTCTGTTGGGCAGTGATCGTACAAACTCTGGGTGCTTTCTAGTTTTATTGCATGGTTGTTTTTATTTCAAGATATTGAATAACAGCATTTTCATGGTGCCCGTACTTAATTGATTTATATCCAGTCAGAAATGAAAATTTGAAAACTAACGATGAATAGAATTGTTTGGAAATGTGGGTTTATGTCATCACATTCAATAACCTGAATTTAGAAAAATAAACAAAACAAAAAAAAAACATGTTGACACAAATGGAGATCAATTTAGCATTAACTTACACTTCAAACTGAACCCCCGACACTAAAACCCTATTTATTATCATTTTCAATGGTTTTTTTTGACATAACAGGGAAGAAATGTTGGAAGTTTCAGCCCTCTAACTCCTTTAGCACGGCATGTGCGCATGATACATCCATGCTCATACTTAGCCAGCCAGCCGGATCTATCTATTTTGACAGTTTTGGTGACAGATTTTGTTGACGGTTCCTAATAGCTGTCACATTTGCTCCATATATCAAGACAAACAGTCCATTATACCAAAGTAGAATAAACAGATCCAAGACAGCAGAAACAATTTGTATGAATTCGACCCTTCATATGGTACGACCTAATACAACAATAGAATAGCCGAACTTACAATACCAGATATCTATACATATAAAAACTCTTTAAGCAAATTAGTATGTTTTATTGTATAATTGTTTGTATGGTTGTCCTGTACGATTCTTCTTATAGCCTAGGACTTGTGAGGAATTGGTCCATGTGAAACGAAATAACATAAATAAAACAATTAGAGTGCTGTAATAATATGAGATACTCTGTTGTGACCTAACAATAAAGATTACGTCATAGAAACGCATGAGACTTCATATCTGATCACACATTAAATCAGCTTGAGTTGAGTGTAGACTTGAAGAAAATTAATACTTAAATTATCAAGGATAAATTAAGTGATAAAATAGCTCCGGGCTTCTTAGTGTCGATCCATACGTAAATAAGACTTTCATTTTAACTGGTATACGCTACTTACAATATTTTACAGTAAAACCTCTATTGGCGTTCTAGATATGTTTCTGAATAAAATGCAATGCAAAATGAAACAGTGCTGTACAAGGCCATTGTAACATAGCATAATAAGTGATTGTGCCAGCAATCATTTGAAAATGTGTGATTTCGTTGTCGAGCCTCAACAAGATGGAATAGATTAGTGCAGTGTATATAAACTGGTAGCTACTTTCCAGAACTGGTGAAATATCACAAAGTGACGATAAATAAAAAGTAAGAAAGCACTCAGAGGAAGTAATTGTGCTCCACCCCAAAATATGATCACTTACTCTGTCTTATTAACCTTCGTCCACAAAAATAGATTGATATTATTCGGGAACTTTCGCAGATATTGTGGGGGGGGGAGACATGGGATGCAGGCAATATTATCTGTGGACACATAACTACGATGGAGGGGGCTAATTTTGTATGGATCCACCCCAAAATTCAATAATTTTACAAAATTTAATCGAAATTCGTTTGGAACTTTCGGAAATATCGAGTGGACAGACATGAACGTGTACATAAATGTATTGAAAAAACGGGAAAATATTTCTTAATCAAAAAAATTCCAGGATCTGCCCCCAAATTTAACCACCTCAACGCCCACTCTTCAACAATTTTTTTCAAATTGAAACCCATTGAGTACTTCTAGAGATATCGTGTGGATAGACAGGAGGACGGAAAGACAGATGGGCGTGACCGAATGCATATACCTCTTCAACTCCGTTGGCAGAGGTAGAAAAAAACATTTGAAAAAAAAGCTCTGTTGCGACTCTGAGTTAAACAGGGTGGCACTAAGTGGGGTATTACTGTGCACACCTACTTAAGTCCATCTTGATAGCACTAAATCATGATACTTTGTGAATCTGACACTTCAGGTAGTACTACAAAGATAGATAGATAGGTCTAGTTTGTCACTCTATAGAAAAGATCACATGACCAGACGTGTGTGGGCTGCTTGCTGTGCTGGGAGGGATCAATTAAATTTGAAAAAAAAGGAGCATCCAGTGAATAAAGTACTTTTCTCGCCTTTTGTTAGGACCCTAATAAGTCTGAATTGAGAAAAAAAAAAAAAAAACAAGCAGGAATACAGCTGGACACAAGCTAGCACCAATTTAGCATAAATCTACATTGTAAGTTGAACCTCACACTAGCGACCTTTTTTGTTGGGGGTTAAAAATTTTAAAGATGATTTTTTCTTGAAACGATGGAATTTTTCCAGCCCTCTAGCTCCAATGATGCAACCCATACACGTTATACATATATAGCCAGCCATCCAACCGGACCAGCTCAAAAACTAGAATAAACATATGTTGACAGTTTTGGTTGCCGGTTTCTAATAGATAGATAGATAGATAGAAAGATAGATAGACAAACCTATTCTTATAATTCCTAATATGTATTACTTTGAATTGGCTATGAATATTGTCCATCAATTAAGAAGCCTATAAACTCTCCTCTCCCAGTTCTTCTCTCTTTTCCGCTCATTTATATTTCCCAAATGTGATTTACATCTTTGGAATCCGGCCGGAATTTCATCCTTTACAATTCGGCTCTTTCACTAATTGGACCATCGGGCTCTTACTAATTAAGGGTTGGGTCCTTCAATCCACTCTGTTACGAACACAATGAAGACACTCGGGTATCGGGCACACGACCAGTCGCTCGGCTCAACCAGACAGTTTCCAAACCTCTCCCTTGCGAACATCACGAAATGATAATGAAAATTATAATGGCTGGAACCAATTTAATTCATATAGTTCCGAATGTATTTCCGAATGAATGTATCTTTTTCTATCATCCGTTTTTCTCTTCGCTTCATCCTTTCTTTTTTTCTTTCTTTCTTTCTTTCTTTCTTTCTTTCTTTTTTTTTCGTCATCTTTTCCTCATTCTTTTTTCTTCTTTTTTCTTCGTTTATTATTTCTTTCTTTTTATCATCTTTTTTTTCTTTTTGTTCTGCCCGGTCTTCCTTTTTATACCATCTTTTTTTTCTTGTTTCATTCTTCCGTTCCTTTTTCATCGTCTTTTTTTTCATTTTATACTTTTTTTTATTATTTCTTCGTTTCATTATTTCTTTCTTTGATCATCGTTTTTCTTTTTCTCTGTCCGTTCTTCCTTTTTTAAATCATTTTTTCTTACTTTCATTCTGTCTTTCTTTTTTATCATTTTTTCATATTTTCTTCGTTTTATTTGTTCGTTCTTCTTTATTGTCCTTTTTCTCTTTCTCTTTGTTTGTTTGTTTTCTTCTCTCTTTTTTCCATTTTTTTTTCATCTTTTTATTCGGTCTCTCTTTTCTATATTTTTCTCCTATTCTTCCTCCCCTTCTTTCTTCAATTTTCATCCTTTTTTTCCTGTTAATTTTTATTCTTTTCATCCTGTTTCTTCTCACGTTTTTCCCTTTTTTGTAATTCTTTCTTTCTCTGTCGAATTCCTTCATTCTTTTGACTTTATCTTCTTTCTTTCTATCATTTCTCTCTTCAGTTAGTTATTTTTCTCTTTGATTCCTCCTTTTTACGTTTCACTCTTTCTCAATTCTAAAATTCTCCCCTCCCCGCTTTCATTCTTTCTCCTTTTCCTTTTTTTATTTCTTCCGTTCCAACTTGATTATTTTATTCATTTAATTTAGTTCTCCTTTTTCTTTGACTTTCCTTATTTTTCTTTGCTTTTGTTTATCTTTTCTTTCAATCACTCGTTCTTTTCCTTGTCTGCTTTTTTTTTCTTTCTCACCTTACTTTTTTATTTCTACGTTCCTATCTTTCTTATGTTATTTTCCTTCTCTCTCTGGTTCTATCTTTTCTTTATACTCTCCCTCCTCCTCTTGCCCCTCTCTCTCTCTCTCTCTCTCTCTCTCTCTCTCTCTCTCTCTCTCTCTCTTTTCCTTTTTCTTCTTCCAATCATTTTTACTCTTCTTTCTTTGTCTTGCTTTATATCCTTGTTATTTCTTTTTCCCTCTTTTTTTATCCTTTATAATTATTTTTTCTTTCATTTTACATTTTCTTTCTTTTTATTCTGCGTTGTTATTTCTATTTTTCTATTTTTTGGTTTTTTTTTTTTTGTTATTGTTTTTTCTTCTTTTTCGGGGCGGGGGGGTGTTCTATCCATTTTTACTCCCTCTCTTCTCTTTTCTTCTTACTTTTATTAGAGACCGTCATTCAACCAAAATTCTCATCCAAACTGTCAACATAGGTTTATTCAGTTTTCAAATTGGTCTGGCTGATTATGAATGTATGTACGTATCACGCCTACAGAATGCAACAATAGAGCTAAATAGCTGAAAATTTAAACATTTATTCCTTATTCCAAGAAAACATCCCGCCCAATAAGTTTCTGGTGGGGATTCAGTTTACAATGTTCGTTTATGCTAATTTGAACCCATGTTTGTGTCCGGTAGTTATTACACTTGTTTCTTGAAAATTCAGACTTATTTAGCGAACACTGCCCTACAAAAAGCGAGAGAAGTAACTAATTCATTGATCACCCCTTTTTCCTATTTTAATTGATCACCCCGAATATAGCATACTGCCAAAAGACGTTGGTTTATTGAGTGATTAACAAGACATGTTCTCGTAATACCATGTGATCGTTTTTCTCTTCAAATTTTCCTTTCTTTCTTCATTTTGTTCATTCGTATTCTATCTCAGATATTCTCAAATATTTCATTCAAATATTATCTTTATTTTTTCCTTCTTCTGTTTCATTTCCTCCTTTCTGCCAATCTATCTGTCTTTCTTTTTTCCTTCGCTCATTTTCGTCATGTTTAATTCCTTTTTTTCTTCACTTTTTCTTTGCTTTCATTCTTTATTCACCCTTCCTCCCTTTCTTCCTTCCTCTCCGAATCATCCATGTCGTTCTAATTTCAAGCTGTAATTGTCTTCAAAAGGCCCGATCCCCCGTCAGTACATCACCCTTGCCCGATATTCAAGAGACTCTCATTAGCAATGCCGTAATATCCTCCAGCCACTAGAGTCGGACGTCACCGCAATTGTCCAAGTCACAGAGGACCCATTCAACAAAAATGCCGTAATGATCCCCAATGACAATAACTGAGATGATTATAATCTAATGGAAAACTACGTTATGTTCCATAAATGTCCACAATTAAACTCTATTCAACTCGGAGAACAAAAAAAAACTTATTCTTTCATTAGACATTTATTTTCAAGAAGAAACCTAGCGGGCAGTGTTTCCCGAAGTAGGTTCCGCAGAACCACGGGGTTCTGCAAAGAAATCTTGGGGTTCAGCGAGATAATGTGTCTTTTAATAAAATATGATGAGGAAATATCTAAAAAAAAAAAATTGAAATTATTATCCTATTGTTTCATTTATTAAACGATCTTATATAAATAAATTCTCTCTCAAGAGCAATTTTTGTTTCATTCAATGACATTAAAATTAGGGTTTCAGGGGTGGTCCGTAAAATATAGCTAGCGTTCAATCCTGTTTTTGGAATTACGGACTTTTCAATGATCCAACAAACGCGAGAAAAGTAACTTATTCATTGGTCACCCTTTTTTCATATTTAATTGATTTAATTAACCTGGGGTTTTATCATTTTTTTTCATTCCAAGAAGTTATTTCACGAAATTTTGCATAGCATCTTGCACAGGAGATAAGTAAAAGTCGAAATTTCCATTGTACATTTACTGCGTGAACAGCTTTAGCAAATATTGTAGATGAAATGTATCTGTCTTCTGTTAGGAAACTCAAGCAAAATATTGACAGCAAAGGCGTGGTTACTGGGCCCAAAGGATACATTTTAGCTCCTGTCACTGAAGAATTTGATGCAATCTAAGATACAGTTATCTTTTGGCCCATCCCTTGTAAAACTGAACGCTTCCATCTATTCATACGCTACGAAGTTGGGGTTTTTATTTGTTTATTTGTTTGTTTGTTCGTTTGTTGGTTTGTTTGTTTGGGGGATTTTGTTGTTTTGTACCCTTTTTTCTTTTGAAATAAAAGCCATGTTGTACAGAATTCAAAAAAATGCACAATTATAGCTTAGTGAGACTCACCAGTTGTGATTCTGTTCAGAGCGGAAAGGAAAATGTAGGCTGGCATTTACACAAGAAATTATCCACACTGGATATCGTTTATTTTTTTTTTTTGGCTTTTTCTGACTCCACAACTCACGACGTGGATCCCCAAAGATCATATACGAAACTGTGGTCGGCAAAATGTGAGATGGTGCGACGAACTCGACAAGTTCAGAAAAAAGATAGAGAAGTGAAGGTCCAACGGTGGACGGCAAAGGGATGAGAAGAAGAAGAAGAAGAAGAAGAAGAAGAAGAAGAAGAAGAAGAAGAAGAAGAAGAAGAAGAAGAAGAAGAAGAAGAAGAGGAGGAGGAGGAGGAGGAGGAGGAACATACAGTTGTGTTTTGCCACTAATGCTCAGTCTTGTCTTTGGTTGAAACACGCTTTCGTTCACACTTACCGACTCGCTGAGGAGACAAATGTTCACCATTTTTCAGTTTCTTCTTAATGTTGAATATGATTCTCCTTGACGTCCCCGCCTTCTTTCAATTTCATCACAACTTGATAAATAAATTTCAGATAAACTTCCACCTTGACACTTTTCTTTTGGCTTTGATCTTTACTGCGATGACTATATTGGACAATGATTCATGGTAATCACAACCACAAGAGTAACATGTTCAATTTAAGGTTCTTATAACATGGTACTCTAAAAGAGGTTAAATGAACGCTCGGTAGGGAAGTGGCAACGTTTGGATGGGGCCCACATTTCTTTTGATATCCACCTGAGGTCACATTAGGTCAACCATGGTTTAAATTCTCCATGCGTAGAACACTAAAATGAATGCAGAATTCAAAATACATAAGAACATGTATTACTGCTTACGTCTTTGTAGTTTAAGTAGGGTTTTAAAATAAAGTCAGTATTGAAAAAAGTGCACAATAATTTTGACAGCACTGTAATAAATAATTCATATTTCAAAAATGCAATTATTATGTACTTATCACGTCATGCAGTCAAAGCGATCTGTAAAGGTCGTTCACGGGGCGATGGATAGAAAAAAAAACACCGTAGTAATAAGGAAAAGATATATATCAGTTGCTGAGAGATAGACTATGTTGGTTTTTTTTATGTGTATACAAATTGATGGGTGGCGTAGCTCTCAAGACAAACTAACTGAAAACTATAAATAATCGGATTAATTCTTAATTACTTTATATAAGTTACCAAAAAACGAGGGATAGACAAAAGAAAAAAAGTTCATCTTTCACGGTTCATTTCTCTTTGTTCAACGCTAATTCATTTCTAAATGTCTTTTGTTCAAGTTTGTTCAAAAGTATGTCACCAAGTCATTTGTCAAATTTCTCCTCCTTTTCCTTCTTCTTCTCCTTCTCCTTCTCCATCCTCTTCTATTTCTTCCTCTACTGCTTCCTCTTCTTCTTATTCTTCGCGTTCCTGACTTCACTATGATCTCATTCAAACGGAAGAGAAAAACAATCTTAATTAAAATTCGAATTTTTACACTCTCAAAAGATCCTAATTACAGTTGATTTGCCACTAATTAAGAGATTTAAATGCCAATTCCACAATTCTCCCGCCACTACCAGCTCCGACCACACCAACACTATTTTTGTAATTACTTCTTCTTCTTCTTCTTCACCATCATCATAATCATCATCATCATCATAATCATCATCATAATCATCATCATTTTCTTCTCCTTCCTCTTCTCCACCCCTCCCTCCACTCTTACTGCAACTACTACAACTACTGCTGCTGCTGTTACTCACACTTGTACTTCGAATGTTGTAGATGTTTTTTACATTCCTAATTATGAAGTCGAACAAGTATGGAAAAAAATTGAATATTTTGCATGGGTCTGATTGTTTGCAAATAAATGTGGAATACAATAGCTCGTCTCGTTTTGTGCAGACGTGAGTTCAAGTTCTCTAGGCTAGGTAGTGTGGGGCACACCGGCTTCTAACCTTTAGATATATTCTCACCTTATCCACGCAAAAAAAACGTCATTGACCCGTAACAAGACAAAGTCTCGCAATGGTTGAGGAAGGGAGGTACACATTTTTGGACATTTATTTCCGATGTAGGGAGGATACTGGGGCTAGTTGGTACATCTCAGATGGCTGTGACCTCCCAGTAGATTTATTCATTAGAACGTAAATATGACAAAAAGTCAGCCCGACAGAATTATTAATAGGAATGAAAAAATGTATTTGAGTGGAAAGAAAATTTTTGAAATATGATGACTGCTTGGATTCAGAAATGTTATTTGTTTTCCCTTTCTTCTATTCTGGACACCTTTTGGTTTGTTTAAAGTTGGTTTGATATTTTGCCGCCTCAATTTGATGGAATTATAGAGAACCGAATATCTGCACTTACAATATACCAACCAGCACGCTGATGTCCTTTTAACGGATTTACGTCTGACAAAAGGCTGATTGTGGTTCGACGCAGCATGGACTGGGCACTCGTTTGCCAAAGTTGAAAAGTTGCTAACACGATG
Organism: Thysanoteuthis rhombus; assembly: GCA_963457665.1. Lineage (NCBI taxonomy): Eukaryota > Metazoa > Mollusca > Cephalopoda > Oegopsida > Thysanoteuthidae > Thysanoteuthis > Thysanoteuthis major. The sequence continues at coordinate 54,040,807 of OY735213.1, forward strand.
AAAATGAAATTTCTGCTCAAATTTAATAAAAAGATGGCCGAAATTTTTCTACTCAAAATGAGGTTAAAAATGATAACCTCAAGAGGTGGAAACAAGAATCAAATTTGGTAATGATTGTTTTTGTTTTGGGGGGGGGGGGGGGTTTTGTTCTTTTTATGGTAGGAAAACAAAGTCAACTCCAGGTTTGGACTGGGGTTTGACAATATGGTGTTCATTAAGATTAGCTGGCACGGACTTACAAGTGTAGAACACCCGGTGAGGATCAAATTCAGTACAGTAGTAATAGTTCGCAAGACCAGCTTGTTGGCCTTAACATCACGGCTAGACTATCCAATACATTTACAAAGCATAGATTAATCTGACACGAGGCTATAAATATGGAGCCTTCAGATTGAATTCACTACAGTAGCAGTTATTTGCAAATCAACTTGCTAACCATTTCACCAAGACAACTGACAAATATCTGCTAAGCATTGTTTAATCTGGTAGAAGGACACAAAACGCTGGGCACCCATTGAGGACCGATCTTACTACAGTTGTGATGGTATTATCTCGGAAACTTTTTACACCATGGCGATGCGCCTAAAATGTTTATTAAGCATTATGTAACAACAGGGCACAAGCGTTGAGCACTTAGTGATGATCAAACTCACTCGAGTATTAATGGTACACCAGAAGGCTAGCATAGAGGTGGGGACAGTTGACATGGGCCTACGATATTGGGGGGGGGGGTCCTACTCTACCTGGTGGAGCCAAAAACTACGGTATATTGCAGTACTGTACTCTATTGTCATACATGGTAGGTTGAATCAATGAAATTTCCTAATTGGAAACATTTTAACTTTTTTTATATAAAAAAAAAAATATAAAAATGAATACGTAATTCTATTTTGACCAAAATTTAATTCATTTAAAATGAGGGTTTAAGACAACTGTTTAAGACAAAAGTTTGCGTAATTAAACTTTTTCTATGAAAAATAAGTGAATTCGTAGTTTTATATTTTTTTACAAAAAATAAATGATACGCAGTTTTAGTTTGGTCAAAGGTATATCTAAACAAAAAAAGGATATAAAATAACTATTTTTTACAATCAAAAGTTTCTGCAATCAGAGGTAAATCCAACTTTTTTGTAACAAAAAATGAGTAAATTTCGCTTGTAGGACAATTTCGCCGATTCAGTATAAAATATACAATATGAATAAAATTGCTTGCCATAACCTTTTCTTAATTGTTGTAGTCCATTTATTCTGTTCAATTACTTCTAACTCTGCCTGAGACTGGCACTAATTCCTTCCGGAAAGGCAGGAATCTGAAACCACCCCAGCTATGCGTTTAATAACAAATGATATAGTGAGTGATACTACTCAAGATGCTTGTCACTTCTAAGTCTATTTCCTAATGTTACAAAAACTTCGAAGAACTCTGGGACGAGGAGAAACTTGAAATAAATGAAGCCAGGGACCGATGTTGCCGTGGCCGGCGTAAGGACATTTACCATACCATCACTTGTAAGTACATCATGCATACATATATATACCAATACATAAATCTTGAATGGGCAGTTTGAGGTGTGGGGTCTACATTCCCCATCTGACCGGGTCTGATTACTAGCTTTGCGCAGGCCTGTCCACCCGACAGACTCGCTAACCACTATTCCAAGTCGAGACTACCACGTTCATTACGATTAGTAAAACCTAATTTTTCAACTTATTCAGTAGAACAGAATAGAATCAGTGCCAGGCTTGGAAAGCTGCGTCGAAGCACAATCAGCCTTTTGTCAGACGTAAATCCGTTAAAAGGACATCATTTCCCCATTTCAAATGGTCAAACCAACCCCAACGAGAGTGAGCAGTCGTACAGTATTAAGCGGTAATCGAGTGCTATTGTGGGAGGAAATCGAGGGAGGATAAAGAAAGCGAATATGTTTAATGGTCTGACGATGATTGCCGGCCGTAGCGGCGATAACATTAGCAGGTTCTGGCAGCGTTGGCTGTACGAGTCCATTGGCCGGGGAAGTGGTCACCTTTTACGACTCGTACATGCCGGTCAATCGATGACAATGTACCGATTCTGAGTGGTCATTAGCGGATGAATAATACATTTAGAGGAATACCAAATGTTGCAATGAAGTTATTGCCGGCAGTTTTACTGAAGCAACGATGTTCTACCAGTTGGAATGGCGACTGGAGGAACGGTGAGTAACAATTGTTTCGTCGATCTCCAACAAAAACCTCAACTTTGTCGGTTCTTTAGCTTTGTACCAGAGGTTTTGAAAATAGAGAGCACCGTTCTATAAAGGTAATATTCTGGCAGACCCCTACATTAAGCATTTAGATTTGGAACAGTAATTAATGAAGAATAATAAGAGAGTTTTAATCTCTAAAATTCATGTTGATTTAAAATGAATTACATTTGTTCGAATCCTGAACGAGGTCTGTGTAGAATAATTGTGCTTTTCGGTATATGCTCTGGGGGATGATGATGTTTATTTAACACAATATTTACCATGTCAGATTCAATGTTTGACTTGTTAATTCTCAAGGGATATTCATCTGTCCAATATGGTCTCGGGTATGTCGAAGTGCCGAGCTCAGTTATCAAATTTCAAGCTGTAGGGGTCTGCTGCCCTCTTGCTGACAGGTGGTTGTGCCACAGTACTTGTACAGTCCGCAGCTGGTGGATGCCGAGCTGGCTATAGTACGGCTGTCATCCACTTTGAGCTCAGAGCCTCCTGATAGTACGGCTCCGTATTGTTAAGTACAGATGCACCAAAGAGTACAACTTTCAACAGAGATCCTAGACGCTCCAACAGAGCCGATGTGAGTTGACTATAGAGGTCTCTTTCCCCTCAGGATAGTAACCCGACGGTATAACAGCCTGGAGCCTAGGCCGAGTCTTACTTCTTAAGAAAAGAGAAGATGTTTTTCAAGTTTCAACTTAGTATAAGTCCAGACTTCCTCTCCCAGCAAACACAATCTCTTATTTGTCTTTTATAGTTTCAAACATGGGGAATAAAATGTTTGCTTGTGGAAACAGTACGCTTGGGAAACCAGTAATAATACCAGTAATTTGCAAAAAAGACGATTTTAAAAGTTGATGAAAAGTAAAAAATATTTTTCAAAACGGTATGTGTTGTTTATTGAAATAACTAACCCTTAAATCGGAGAAGGTTTATTTCCATGGATGAACAATCATATGTTATTTTGATAGCGATAATTTTCCCCAAATCATCAGTAAGAGCGCACAATGACTTTTTATGGTAAAACGGAGTTTCAAGATAGATTTTTTCAGAGCAAATATGGTAAAAGACAAAAAACCAACGGTATTTGGATTCAAATAGTTCATTTCATAGATATCACATTAAACCTGCATGATGAATCAACATCTAATTTATGTAAATAAAAAATCCAATCACCTACCGGCTATCATCAAGCAGTCACCTAAATCTATCAACAGTAGAACATATCCAGAAATTCTTCCAACATTTATTTTTAACAAGGTCAAATATATTTTTGATAATGCATTAAATAAGGGTGGGTTTAATGCTACAATTAATCTAACTAATAATGATGAAGAAAGAACAAAAACGGAAACAAATTGTGCTTTAATTCGCCCTTTTGTTAATTGGTTAGATGTAATATTGGCAAGGTGCTCTCAGATCTAATTGACAGATATTTTTCGAGGGATAATCCATTAGGATTTTTTTCAATAGAGACACTATTAAAAAATACAATTATAGTTGCATAAATAATATGGTAGAATAAATTAGTAATCACAAAAAAAGTCCTCAACTAAAGTTACAACACAAACTGTCTACCAGTAGATGAATGCATTTGTTGAAATAAAGACAAATGTCCTTTAAATAGGAAATATTTAGAAAAAAACATTATATATCTAGCAACCGTTTCTTGTAAGGAAAATCCAAGTGTAAAAAAGTTTTATAGTGGAGCATCTACGGTAGATTGGAAATTGAGATTTTATAATCAAAAAAGTTCCTTCTGGATATTGAAACGAATATACGGAACTGCCCTATCAAAATATATTTGGTCTTATAAGGGTGAAAAATTGAACCCAATAATAGTATTGAATGTTTTATGCAATTTGAGTCCACCTAACAGCTTAAATAGTAAATGTAGGATCTGCTTACAGGAAAAAAATAGAATTATAACTCCCCGAAAAAAAATCAAATTTATTGAATCATAAGAATGATGTCTTAGTTTAATAATAATCCTTACATTGGAAAATAAATATAATGCTTGAAAAAAAAAAGAAATTTTATATTCAAATTAAAATAAACAAGACCAAAAAAATCTTAGGGAATGACATCTATGTCATGGAATTAGATATATATCTTCACGGGTATAGAAATATGAAAATTGATAAAAAAAAAATTAATCAGTCGATGAGAGAACCCAACCAATCTGGGTATTATTTTGCAATTAAAAAGCTTCCCTCACCAATACCCATTCAATTAATTCCAATATAAATCAAAATGGAATAAGACAATTATAATACCGGCATTGTATGTACATAAATCTCTCTTAAGATGTAAAATTTTCTACCAACTATTATAAAATGAAAAAAGTGAGTATTAAGAAATTTGAAAAATGAAATTCAATCAATGTTATATTGACTAGTAGATATGTAATAACATAAGAGCCTGAAAGGTAAACTGTGCTGATATTCCACCTATCTATAATTTGGTCTTTGTTAAAAGATCGTAGAATTTATTCTTGAAGGAAAATACAGAATTATAAATTCCAAAAATAATTCACGTCAATCGATTTATAGAATTGGGAAATTAGCTTTATCACAAGGAAATATCTGATTCTAGTTAATTAGATAAATTAATATGATAGTAAGAGATAAGAAACGAATTCCACCAACATTGCTAAGTATGAACTTCTTCACCATTAAACAGATGTACATTACTACAGGTATAGATATCATTTTCTTTAGACATAAGATAATCAATGTTTTAGACTTTTAATGAGTTTTAAAAGATATTTCTCAAATAAGAACTTTATGAGAAACTCTTACATGATAGTACGACTGGGGTAATACCAGTAACATTATTAATTGCAGTTGACTCGAAATTAAAAGAGAATTAATCGTCTAATAACTACCACAGTATAAAATTGGAAAGTAATAACTATTGATACAATTTATGAATGATAAATACTGATAAATAGGTTATGATTTAAATTTAAGGAAATAAATGAAATCGACAGATAAACTGACTGTATCATATTTTTTTATAATTGTTTATGTATTTGTAAGTTTTACTTGGGGGGGGGGGCAAATTTTAGAATTATAAACTTCAAGAACAATTCAATTTTAGTTTGTTTTTTTTTCCATTCAGAAAATAGATTAATCATTAAATGTCACCACAAGGGAATAATTAAATAAAACTATATATGGATAATAACTACCGAAATATCATATAAACCGGAAAATAAATCTTCAAAAAGATGAAACCCACAAATTGGTTTTGGACTTCTTCTGTTCTGCATAAAATAGATATACTTCACCAGAAATAGAGATATAAACATATCTTACTCATTTAGATAACTATTATAATAATCATAAAGACTACTATTCCATAACGTAAGGTTTAGTGTAAGGATAAGTGTACTTAAATATATTGATAATTGCTGTTTATAAACGTTTCCACTCTATAGAAAGATAATTACATTGACAATTTGATATTAAATTAGCCTTATCTGATGACATATTTGAGAGCGGTATTTTTCTAAATAGGAAAGTAGAAGAGCGAATCTAATAGTTTTAAAATGACTGTGAAAATATAAATACAAGTCTCTATTAGTATAAAACGATTATTTTAGAATTGAAAGAGAAAGTCTGTTACTTTGAATGACAGTGTGGAATCACATTATGATAATTTACCAGCAAAGAAAGAAAGTAATGAGAAGTAATCATCAACAACAGCAGCCTTTCAGCGTCTGTCATTGGACGTAGACCTTCTCCAAGATTCGCCAGACCTCTCTATCATGGAAACAATGCTTTTTGGACTAGTTTAGTTCATCACGCCATCTTATTTTTGGCCGGTCACAGTTTTGCATATGATCGCTGGGGATCTACGTTGTGTGTCGTGATGTCCATCGGTTGTCTGCCATTCTTGCAAGTAGACCAATCCATTGCCCTTTGAGTTTCATAATGGAATTTATACCTCCTGTTTTGTTCTAAAATATTCAGATATCTTGTAATCTCTTTGTGAGATGTTAAGCAAGATTCTCTCATGCGCATATTGCATGGTTCTCAGATTGAGGGTTGATCTTTTGGTTAGGCTCCATGTTTCAGCTCCATAGGTGACTATCGGGGGATTCATTGGTTGAAGACCCTTCTTTTTAAAACTAATGGGATCTTCTTGTTCTTAAAGGTTGATTTTGCTCTGTCGAAAGCTTGCCGACCAAGAGTGATTCTTCGAGATGGTTTTGAAAGGAAAGAGCAGCACATGCCGTAATAAAAGTAACGGCGAAACAAAACTATTCAATTTGAAAGTTTTAAAAAAAAACATTATGGCATACAACAAGACCATAACTTTTCAATTTCATAAAACTTCTGATCTAACACATTTTAGCTGAACAAATCTCAACTGAGACAAATATAGAAAAGAAAAAACAAGATTATTCCAGTATATATCGTAGAATATAATTAATTTACAATTGGGCATCGATTCAAACTTACAATTTTGTTTTAGATATTACGATCGATAGTGAAAATGAGAATAGAGAAATAGGATGGAGGATTTTTTTTGTTTCACCAAATAAATGATAACAATTTAACCGTAAAATTTTGTTTGATTAATAAAACTTTGAGCAGGGATTGGGCTTACAATACAGACTTGGTGCCTCACGAGGAATACCCACATATATATTTTGTATTCATGATAATTTTCATCATCATTCAATCTAAGAAATTTTCGATATTAAAAATTAAAGTGAATTGATAAGTAAATGAAACAGAAATAGAAAATAATACTTATGGTATTTTTTTATTTTGATTTTCAAAACTTTAATATTCAAAAAGATTGTTTAATTTCATATCTACAATTAAATCACAATAAATTTTACAACGCTCTTTTACTCAAAAGATAAGTGATTTTAACATTGAATAAATTACTTGTTATGATGCGTTTTTATATAATATTGATTGAGGATTCCTGAGAGCCAATTTCTAATTAACTTTTTGAATTTTATTTTTGAAAAATCCCTACCAAATCATTCAGAAATAGTATAAGATCTAAAATACGTTGAAAATAAATTTCAAATAAACTACATAAAGGAAAAGAAAGGATATTTTCATCGGGAAAAAGATTGTGTACATACTTTTATATTTTAGGGAAAAAGGAACGTCCGAATATATACTTAGTAATTATTGTTAAGAATCATTAGGTTTCAAAATGATTAAACCTGACTAGATAATAGAAAAATAAGTCATTCAAAAGGAAATTGGATTTCTGTTTTGATAATCACAAAAACAAAACATATTGCCGGTTGCTAATGAGTGCGTTAGGCACGAAATATTAACATTCACTGGGTATACATCCTTGTAATTCTTATTTTGTTATATACATATATATATATATAATTAGAAATATATTCAAAATTTATATATATTTATTGTAATTTGTTTTTTCAAGTACCCAATACTTTTATATATATATATATATATATATATATATATATATATATATATATCTGCACATAAATATATATATCTACACATAAATATATATATATATATATATATATTTATATCTACGTTAAATGTTCCATATTATGAAAGCAAAGTGAGACTTAATCTGACATTGCGCAAGACTTATAACTCTTGCACCTGTTGTGTGTTGTGACACAAGCTGCCAACAACATATCTGACGTGCCACACAATAAGTAACGCCCTCTGACGTCAGTTTCGTACAGTTGCCAACAAAGATGCATCTTCGCGCCTTCATCATCGCTTCTCATTCTTTCCCCTTTTTCTTGCATTTTTTCTTCGACGCTATTTCTTTCATTTTATGCCCTTTTCATTTTCTTTTGGTGCTTGTTTCATTTTTTTATATCCCCGCTCAGCATATTCTTTGTCGTTCTTTTTTCTAATCTGTCCCTGCCTGCGCTTCCTCCACATTTTCTTCTTCTTCTTCTTCTTCTTCTTCTTCTTCTTCTTCTTCTTTTTTTTTCTCTTCCCTCGCTAAATGTTTCTATTACTTTCCCTGATTCTGAATGTTCTTTGAATTTTCTTTTAAATACTTCTTTTTCGCTCAAATTTCTTCATTTTTCTCTTCTTCTTCTTCTTCTTCTTCTTCTACTACTACTTTTCTTTCCTCTTCTTCGTTTTCCTCTTCTAGCTCTACTTTCCTCTTTGATTTTGTTCTGGTCAATCTTCTTTTAAACGTGTAGCTAATCCGCCGAACTTTTCAATCATATGTGCTGTCTTTTCATACTGACTTTTATTTATTTTTGTTTATTCTTTTTTACTTGATTTCAGCCAAAATAATTCTTCGCCCTCGTTGATTCTGAGGCAAGAACGAGATAGTAAGTCACACTAGTTCTTCTTATACTACTAATCATCATACTGCTACCAAATCTTCAATAAACGATCCCAAAAATGAAAAAGGTTTCACGGAAGAAAATAAACATGAGTGGCGAATCCAAAGTTTCAAAAGCAGTATCGAATCATTGTAGTGCCACGAATGACCTGCCCAACTAACCAGCTAAGTAGGCTATAAATTCCTCTGTCTCTGCTTGCGTGTTTGTGTATGTATGTGTGTGCGTGTGTGTCCAGGCGCTTCTAGTCACATTTTTCGAATTCTAACCTTGGATATTTCCATCGGTACACCATTAGGCACAATCTAAAAACCTTTTTATTTGTTTGTTTGTTTTTCTGAAAAAGTGTTTTGGGTCATTTTGGACAAACAATTTTTGACCATTTTGGACCAACAGTCTTGTGTTGGTACTTATTTTTTTTTTATATCATTTTAGATTTCCATATATTCATTTTTGTATACATTTGTATTTGGATTTAAATATCATTTTACATAATTTAGACAGTCTCTTCAGATAATTAGTTTTGTTACACCTGCAAGCTACAGTGGTTCATTAATGCAAGGCATATTTAACATTTTTCTTTGTCTATTAGGTGTATAGTTGTAGTCTTACACCTACTTTGTGTGTTTTTTTTATGTTAAATCAAGCATTCTTCTCTATTTACTGATCAATGTGTCGATACGGTTGTCTTTGTCTCCGGGTGCTTAACTATCTACTGCTTTTCACAGACTCTGATATATTTGTACGTTTTTGTGCACCTATAGTCCATGGCACACCCAAGATACAAAACGCCACACATCACTGATTCCAACCAAGATGAGAAAACAGTTCGAATAAATCTCTGTATCATAATGATATTCATTTCAGAAATTACTCGAACTGATTTGTCCACGATTCCCTTTTATCGCTGTAAATGAAACCAACCAGTTATTATGTAGATTTTACAGTAGAACTTGATATTTATTAATTTTTGCACATTCGCCCCACAAATGGCCTGCCCGACCAACCAGCAAAGTGGGCTTCTCTTTTTGCTTCTTTGTGTGGGTCTGTGTGTATCATGGTCACATTTAGAATGCTATACCCATGAAAATTTCCTTGAGTACACCACCTGGCACTATCGAAAAACTTTTGTTTGTTTTTCCAAAAACAGTGCTATTTTTTGGTCTCTATGTTCATTTTGGACCAACAACGCTCAAATCTTGTGCTGGTATTTTTGAGATAGTCTTAGATAAAAGATATACTCTTTAAATAAATCTTTTTAAATAACACGCGCAGGGTACTGCGATTCATTTATGCGCAATATGGTTATTAACTAAGCTTTGCTTTGTCTGGGACAAAGTTACCAGTTATTTACCGTACCTGATGTTTCATAGAGGTTACTCATCTAAATGCTGATCAGGTTCGACGCTGCTTTACTGGTGATCATATGACAACCAATGCTCTGACAAGGAGTGTGGCATAGACTTGTAACTATAACTGAAAAAAAAAAATTATCTCGCACAAGCCCACAATCTGCTTACAATAACTTGTATTTTCATAAGAGGTTTCCCATTCAAGTACTGATCAAATTCGACGACTCAACTTCAGTGATCAGTCCGAATCAGTGCTTTCAGTGTGACTTAACCTCAAGTCTCAGTTCTATGTCTCAACTGGTAGAGACACTGCTCAACAGAAAGAGATCAACGGGTTACTAATTTTCATCAAAAACATTTCTCTCTCTTCATATAAGATGGGGAGGGTTGTTGGTCACCCATACACGTCTGCAGAACTATCCGTGGTGTATTAGATAATTTTGCCTCAACCAATGCGTACGCAGGTTAGGGGTCCCACATTGAACCACTCTTATGTCATATATGCCCACGGGGGACACGGGGGGAGCGAATGAAAACAAGCTGTCTTCATGGATTGAAGTGAAAAAAGATTTTCCGTTGGGAGGGAATACAAAAAGTTTATAACTGGATATCGGTTGTCAAGCAAGTGATTAGATTGTTCTAAAGCTGTGACCTGTCATAAAATGTTCATCGTCACTCCCTTGATCACCTAGCCTCTACAATGCTCCATCACTCTCGGAGAGAGAGAGCCTGATTCGGCAGCAGCAGCCTTTTAGCGCCCGTCGTTGAACATAGACCTTCTGCAAGTTTCGCAAGACTCTCTATCGAGGGTGTCACGTAGTTGATACTTTCTGAACTTATCAAGTTTGTCTCACCATCTTAGATTTTGTCGACCCCGGTGATCACTGGGGATGTCTGTTGCGAGTCGTGATGTCCAGCAGTTGTCAGCCATTCTCGCAACATGACCAGCCCATTGCCATTCAAGTTTTCTTATAGATTTTTTACCTTGGGCTCCTGTTTTCCCTCAAATATACTTTTTTGTCTTGTGATCTTTCCGTGTTATGTTAAGCATGGTTTTCTCTTGCTCACGTGGGAGGGTGCTCAGAGGGGTACTAAATGCTATGTTTTCTCTTGTCCCTCGCCCATGCTTTCAGGAATATTATATCTGCTACGGTCCATCTTATCTTCTAGGTATCGGTTTCAGGGTTGGATCCGAAAAGGTTAAGGTTATCACAAATTTGATCCGTTTTATAAACACTGTCAGAATAATCTCTGCTCTCTGCATTATTTTGTCGGGAAGAAATGCTACAAACAATGGGAATAGTCTTTCGAGGACAGAGACACCTTTGTTAGCACCAATATCATAACTGTTGTTGTACTGGAAGTTACTACAATTGTTTATTTTAGAAAATGTCATCAAAACTGTCAAAATAGGTTTCTTCAGTTTTCAACTCGGTCCAGCTAGCTGGCTGGCTGGCTGGCTGGGGAGACTATGTACGTATGTCTTGTGCGTACAGGTCTAACCAATAGAGCTAGAGGGCTTATAATTTAAATATCTACTCCTTATTATGCCTAGAATAAACACTTTTATTGTTAGTATTTTGGGATATTTTTAATTGTCCTCTCCCACCCAAGGTTTTTTAGACGGGGTCCAATATACGATGTAAGTTTATGCTGAATTGATCCCTTTTTTTACCCGCTTGTTTTTTCTTCAATTCAGACTTATTAATGATCACTGCCTAAACGAAAGGCAAGAAAAGTAACTTATTCATTGATCACCCTTTTTTTTCAAATTAGGCATTCATGCATTATGTGTAGAGAGGTTTTAGTGGATTGTTCAATTTACAATGTAAGTTCATGTAAAATGAACCCTTTTGTGCTTGTTTAAATGAAAATTCAAACTTTTCAGAGATCACTGAAAAAACTAAAGGTGAGAAAAGTAACCTATTCGTTGATCACCCTTTTTTTTCAAACTCTTTAACTGATCATCCTCAACGGGGTATGCAGGCAAAAGACGTTGCTCCCCGTGACGGTTTCTAAAGAGTGATTAACCTGACCTGTTGTTGTTTTGTTGGGGATTTTTTTTAATCATTTATTCGTTTTTGTTTTTAGCCAAGAACGCATTTTAGTCCGCTTTCGTCTCATCTTTCTTCGTAGAGGAATTGAGTCAAGTCTGATTGTAATCTTCTACCCCAAGATATTCA
>OY735213.1:54057909-54117909 GCA_963457665.1 Thysanoteuthis rhombus
AGGGGGGGTGCATGAAAAAAAAATAGGCGGACACAAACCAAAGAATCAATTCTCCAAAAAGCAAGCAAACTGTTTTTGCTTGGCATAATAAAGAGCGAATGCTGAAATTTTCAGCCTCGTACGTGTGATACATACGTAGACAGCCAGTCAGACCAACTTGAAAACTGAAGAAACCTATGTTGATAGTTCTTGTGACTGTATTGGTTGACGGTTTCCGTTGTAGAGAGAAAGCACGAAGTCTGTTATCCTTTGTCAGTTCTAGAAACGGAGAAGTGGATCTTAATTGATAGCCCACTGCTTGTTAGGAAACTTCAACCGTGGCTCCTTCACCATCCTCCCCTATGCAGTTTGCTGAGTGTCTGTTTATCATTTATCTTCGTGTTTTAATAATGCATCGTTCCTTCAGCCATTTTCCTCGGCTCCTGACATCTGAGGGGGGCGCCGTAATTGCAGTCGAGATGCTTGATAGTTCTCGGTTGGTCTAAGTAACGACGCTCTTACTCTAGAACCCTCTTGAAAACGATAAATCTGATACTTGACATGGAAAATTTAAGCTTAACCTGAGATTTTATTTTAATGGACTCAAACACAATGTTGCCAATTTAGCACTTTTTGGCGATAGATTTAGCCCGTTTCTTGTTTTTGACAATGCAAACATTCGACACATAGAGCAATTTATAGCCAATTTCCAGCTATTAGCGAGTTTGGCCGTTTTTTTAACGTTTTTTCAAGGTCGAATAAGCACCAAAAAAACTGTCAGTAACACTGCTCAAATAAAAGACAAGAAAAGTATTAGTGTCTTAATAGAAACCGCTGCAAGACTAAGATTTTTGGCAGCATGCCTTGTTGGGGGATGATCAATTAAAAAAATTGAAAAGGGGTGATCAATGGACAAGTTACTTCTCTCACCTTTTAATTGCGGCAGTGGTCACTAAAAAGTGTTTTTGGGGTTTTTTTTTCAAAGGAAAACAATCGGGCACAAACTGAGGGATCAGTTTAGCAAAAAAAAATACTGTAAATTTAACCCCACAAAAGACTATCGGGGGGATTTAAAAGAAATGTTTGATTTTTTGGAGTTTTTTTAGACAAAATAAGCAGTAAATATCTGAATGTTCAGCCTTCTAGCTCCATCAGTACAGAATGTACACGTGATATGTGGCCAGCCAGTGAATTAACTAGGCAGATCAACATAAAAACTGAAGAATGTTCAGTTATGGTGAGAGTTTGGGTTGACGGTTTCTAATTAGATTATTTGGATGTAGTAAAAAAAATTTAAAAAAAACGTTCGAATACAACAAATTTCGAACTGATTTACCTTGAATTGGATTACTGTAGCCACAAAAGCGGCCGGCCCGAACAACCAGCCAATTGGACTACAGATTCCTCTCTCAGTGTTCTTCTGTGGGGATTGGTCGGTCTCCCCTGGTCATATTTTAGGGGCTACAACCATGAATTTTTGCATGAGTACACACACCACTAAGCACCATTTTAAACGTTGTTCTTTGTTTTTGTCCTTCGTTTGATGTTGGGGATCTCTATGGTCATTTTGGAAGAGCAATGCCAAAATCTCGCGCTGGTATTCTTTGGATAGTTTTTGATAATAATTCTAGGTATTCAGTTATGGTACACGTGCAGAGTACGGTGATTCATATATGCGAGGTACGGATGTCAATTTGTATCATTATCAGATGGAGCCTAGTCAACCATTTTCAATTTTTGACTGTTATTCCTTTCATCTTAACTTCAGTTGCTTTTCAGAGAGACTGCTCTGACCGTCACTCTCCGACCGCAAGAATTAATTCTTCATACACGATCCATGGTATGTAATGATAGTTGTTGATTGGTACCCTGAGTAGTTCTGATGAAAAGCAATTGAAATAGAGATGAGAAGAATACTAGTTAAAAATTAATGATGGCTGACAATGCTTCAATTAAAAAAATCTGAGATAACATTACAACTACTTATTCTAATGATGTATGCGATGCAAATATCATTATCAAACAGCTCTGGTTAGTCACTCAATAGAGGCCACACAAGACCAACTTCTTTTGGCAGCAGACCTTGTTAAGGGGCATTAATGAAATTAGAAAAATGGATGATCAATGAATAAGTTACTTTTTGTGCTTTTGTTTTTGGTCAGTGATCATAAAAGATTCTGACCCCCCCCCCCCCTCTTAAAAGAAGCATAAATGCTGCTGTGGCACTAACTAAGGGATCAATTTAGAGAAAAAAATTCAAATCTATTCTACGCTGAAAACCTATCAAGGGGTTAAAAAAAAAATTCTTCTCCCTTCCTCGAAATTTTTCTTCTCCCATGTGCTCTGGTGGTGACCACTATGACTATGATGAAACTTGGGATTGGACTTGAGGTACAAATTTCTGAACAAACTTGTCTGCGCTATCATCGAACCCCGTTGCTTCATCGATATCTAAAAGGTAAACAAAACAGAATGAATTTCTCCATTATTCTGAAAACCATGCGTCCAATTTCAGCTCCTTTATTGCTAGTTCTTGTAAATGGCATGTGCAAACATTGGCAAAAAAAAGTTGACCTGAGTTGGGCTTTCCAATGGGGGGGGGTTGAATTAGTCTGCAGTTTTTGCACAGTTTTTGCGACTTTGTCACTGTTATTCGTGCATTAAGTCAAAGGTTTTTGGTCATTGTCATCCGTCATTGTTGTTACATGGGAATATAAAGTCATAACTCAATCGTAGGAGTTTGACAATCAACGTTGTTTCTCAATTAGGCTCACAAAAGCCGTTTCCCGGATATCACCAGGTTACCATTTTAATTCAAAATAAAACAACAACTAATGAATAATAGATAAAACGGTCTTTCTTTCTTTTTTTTCTTGCCAGTTCCATGACCATGAAGTGGACTTTAATTGATAACCTCATGCTGGTTGTCAACCATTAACGACAGCTCCTTCACCATCACCTTCCTTTCTCTATCGGCTGCCTGTTATTCATTTATCTTATCGTTTTAATATCGTATCTTACGCTGGTAATTTTTCATACCACACAAGAGCATCTGACAGCCGTTGTTGTTATAGAAAATGTAATGAGGCTTGTCTCTAAGGTTTCTTCTTCTATCACTTCTTCTTCTTCTTCTTCTTCTTCTACTTCTTCTTCTTCTTCTACTTTTTCCTGTTCTAATTTCCTTTTTCTTTTTCTTCTGTACACATTTCAATCCCTTTACCCTTCCCGTGTCTTCTTTTTCCTTCTCTACTTCTTTTACTTATTCATCTTTTACTTTTCCTTCTTCTTGTGAGAAATTGCCAACAAAAACTATCACCAAAATTATTAACATAGGTTTCTTCACTTTTCAAATGAATCTGGCTCACTGGCTATGTGTGTATTCTTCAATAAATCGCACGTATTGGTCACACAAATGGAGCTACAGACCTGAAAATTTACCCCTTCACTGACTGCCACTTTGAATTTTCTCAATTTCCAGAGCCGTTTTCTGTTGACAATCCAGACTTCAAAATCCATTCCTGACCATGAGTGGCTGCAAGTTTTTTATTCATGATTCTTCTCTCATTTACAGGGAATATTATAAATACAGTCATTGGTTAGACTTGTATCTTGTGGTGAACTCACTCTGATATAGAATCTATTTTTTAAGAATTTAAACAGCAATAATGACACAGACCAGTGTAATGATAACAGATATCTAACAATAATTTGAGAAATCTCCGCATGTATGCATCGAAATAAGTCGACAACTGGCCATTATACGAAGTTGATATTCACCAGATATGTTGGTCCATTGTAGAGACAAGTTTGAAGTTGTATAGATCAGTGGTTCTCGATATATGGGGGGTCAAGCTTATTTACAATAAAAATGAACGCATATTTTCTGACTGTAAAAGTTGGCGTTGTTATGGCACAATGTGCGTATGAAATCATTTAGAAGTTGTTTCGGAATAGAATTGAGAGAGAATCCTTTTTTTTTCCTGCTGAATTTTTCAACTGGATGGGATTGCATTATAGTTAGATGACGTAACGGCATTTTCATTTTTTTTTCCGAATAACGACGATATTTTTGCTTTGACGATTCCTATGTGGGCCAGATAACATCACTCGAAAAAGCTGATATGGTTATCACTGGGAAACTAGCTATTCTTTTCAACTTATGCCTAAAACAAAGTAAAATCTTGCAAGATTGGAACACTGCAATCATAATGCTTTCATATTAAATAAAAAAGCCGAATGACCTTGTCAACCATAGACCAATAAGTCTACTCAACTGCATCTACAAACTTTTTGCAAAAATCATCACCTATCGATTCATCAAAACCATGGACCATCTCCATTTGATGAATAAACTGAAAGAGAAAGCAGCGGAATACGAAATGGCACTCGCTGTAGCATTTATAGACTACAAGAATGCCTTCAACTCAATGGGAATTCCAATGGTCATTGGAGCTATCACTCTACAAGGTGTAGCCCCCGTATACATCAGAGTTCAGCATCATATTTGCTATCAGAGCAGCTTCTTTATTAGTCTACATAGAGATTTGGAGCTATTTCAGCTCCAAAGAGGGGTAAGACAAGGTGATACTAGCTCACCTAAACTCTTCACAGCCTGCCTTGAGATGGTCTTCCAAAACTTGGAGTGAGAAAATAGAGGAATCAGAATAGACGGCGAATATCTGAGCAACCTCAGATTTGCAGTCGACATCGTCCTTTTCGCAGAGAACCTCCATGACCTCCAACAAATGCTAGATGAATTGAATAAAGAAATGAAACGCAAAACTGTAGAGCACTACATCTACCTAGGACAACGAATCTCTATGAAATTCTTTAAAGAAGAAGAAATCAAGCGAAGAATCACTCTTCAATGGCAAGCCTCGGGCAGAGCAAACTCAATTCTCAGGAACGAGAAAAAACATTAATACTAAAAAGAAGAGTTTACAACCAGTGCATTTTCCCGATAGTCACCTATGGAGCTGAAACATGGAACCTAACCAAGAGACTGGCTCAACCTCTGGAGAATATCAGGCGAATTCTTGGGAAGGTCTTTGTCCAACGACAGACGATATAAGATTGATGGTGATTAAAACCATTATGAATGAATAATGAACGTCTCATTATTTCAAGTTCAAACATCCTGAAGATATTCATGGAACTGGATGCACCTTTTCAACGGGCATGCCGTAGTTTTCTTAAATTCCCTTTGTTTCTAAAATAGATGGATACATTTCAGACCCGATACATAATCTTTTTTTCTTCGATTCCTTCATTATTCCTTTACTTTCTTTTCAATTGTAACTCTTGCATAGAAACTAGAAGGCTGTATCTTGTTAGTTACCAAAGGGGTGCTGGGGGAGGTATCTGTTAATGTATGGGACCACTCACATCTCAAGTAGACGTCGATGGGGCGTGACTAGTTTACGTCAGGGTAGCAGCTATTTATATGATGCCGTTGCCATTTGTTACTGAAGTTTTGTTTTTTTGTGAGGTAAAGTAAATGAAAAAGATATATAAATTCTCCGAGGCTCATTAAACTGAATCAGAAAGAAAAAAAAAATAGAGAAGACGATATGACAAAGACGAGGGGAAAAAAAAAGAAATCAGAAGGCAGAAGAGAAACCGTCATGTTTCCAACGTTGTTTC
Organism: Thysanoteuthis rhombus; assembly: GCA_963457665.1. NCBI lineage: Eukaryota > Metazoa > Mollusca > Cephalopoda > Oegopsida > Thysanoteuthidae > Thysanoteuthis > Thysanoteuthis major. The sequence continues at coordinate 54,063,532 of OY735213.1, forward strand.
GTAAGACGTCTTGTTGAGGGTGATCAATGACTGGAAATTGTTAAAAAGGGGGGGGTAGATCAATGAATAAGTTACTTCTCTTGTCTTTTGTTGAGCACTTTAAAACGAGGTCCGAATTTTCGGAAACTAAGCGTGAATACTGCTGGGCACACAATACGGACCAATTTAGCATAAACTTATGCTACAAACTGAACCTCCTATTGAAAAGCTTTGAAGGGGAGACGGCTAAAAAATTTTTTTAAGTTTTTTGCTAGCGTTAACAAAGAGTAGATGTTTAAATTATCAGCCCTCTAGCTCCATTGGTGCTGCCCACATGGGTTGTAATTGCATACATAGCAAGACAGACCAACTTGAAAATTGAAATTTTCCTTAATCTTGTTCACAGTATGAAATATCCCATCTTCAAACGCTGAGAAACCAGAAATTGCAGTCAATTCTACGCAGTAGGAGGGACAGGAGTTTACAAACCTGGGTGATGTTTTTCCAGAAAAAACTTGAAAGACGTAAAGAAGGGCTTGCTCGATCACTGTTAATGCAGAAATCACACAGTCCACAAACTCAATAGATGGCATCTTACTACTGACAGAGTAATTCACGGCCAAGTGTCTATTCACGTATGCACAGTAAGGCCCCTTTGGATTGATTGCTAAAATACATCAACGCTGCGCAACCAGTTCTCGAGGTATATAAAATGGCCTGATGTCTCGTATCTAAAATGGGTGTCAAAATGAATTATCTACAAGTCGATATCAAAGTTTTTAGTCAAATAACAAATCTTGCCCCTAAAACTTCCTTGCAAGATGCCAAAAAGCCTGGCTACAACATAAAGGTTTTAGAAACTGTCAACGGAAACTGTCAACATTAGTTTCTTCAGCTTTCAAGTTGGAAAGGCTGGTGGACTGGCTATGTATGTTTCATGTGTACTGGCTGAAGCAACGGAGCAAGAGAACTGAAACATCCACTCTTCATCAGGTATAGAGAAAACTTTTCATCTTTTTTGTTTACCCCCCCCCCTTCCCATTATAGCTTTTTGATCGATAGTTCAGACTGCAATGTAATTTTATGCTAAAGTGACCACTTTTTTTGGCAGGCCTGTTTTTTTTAATTCAGACTTTTTTTAGTGAATACTTGAAAGCAAAAGACGGAAGCAATAACTTATACATGGATCACCCCTTTTTCCAATTTTTTGATTGATCACCCCTAGCATGGCCTGTTGCCAAAAGACATTCGCCACATGATGGTTTCCATTGAGTGACTAACCAGACCTGTTATTTATTACTTTTATTTGTAAATGACCTGGAACGTATCTGCACCTGCTCTCCACAATTATTCACTAGTTCTTGACTGATATTTAATAGAAGCACCATACAAGTTGCCCCCCGAAACTTCGAGGAATTTTACCATGAAGATTAGACGGTGGAGACAAAAAAATTTTCCCATGATCAAATTCCCCCAAATTCAGGGTAGCATCCCGCAGGTCACAACAACTGTCTGCAGCCGCTTACCATAGCCAAATACGTTTTGTTGTTTTTTTTGTTTTTTGTTTTTTTCATATCAAATAGAGGACTTTTCGTGGTATTTTTTGTGACAAGACTGTTTTAATTGCATTACATCTCTGGGTGCCTTTGGCTGTATGTTTTTGTCATTATCCCAGAAATTCCCATGGAAATAATTTCAGCGATCAAAACGTTGTGACTAAGACAATTGGCACGGGGAATGCTTCAACTTGGAAATTTCTTGCAGAAAGATTGTAGAGGGCTGCATTGGTCAAAACGTTTTGCTAAAAACAACCAAGATGAGAAAACTGGTCTGTATGAATCATTATATAATAGAGACAGATCTTAAATCATGAAAAAGAACAGATCTTTTATCCAAAATCATGTAAAAGAAATAGATCTTTTATCTAAAATTATCCTTTAAAAAAGGCTTCAAAATGATCTGAGGAGCGTAAAAGAGCGTTTATTTTCAGATAGTACCTGATGGTGAAGACATGCAAATTTTCAAGTTTGTAGCCCCGTAAATATGACCGGGAGCGCCCGGAAACACATGCAGATACACGAACACCTAAAAAGAGAAGAATCCGTGGCCCACTTAGCTAGTTGGTCAGTTATTCTGGGGTTTACGATGATTCGATAGTTGCAATGTATCGGCTTAGAAACTCCGGTGAAAACGCATCAGTAACGGCTGGACATATGTATTTTAAGAATGCAAAAGATGAAAATGAAGAGAGAAAAAAATGAGATTTATGCAAGAAAGAAAATACAAAAATAAAAGAATTGAAAAATGGATCAGATAGAGTTCAGAAAAGTCAAATGTTGAGATATAAAAAGAAACCCAGTTGGGTTTGGTTTTGAATTCTATGAACAAGAGTTTGATTATCATTGTGTATGATTTGGTCAGACCATTTTCCTTGCCTATCTGTTCATTAGTTCACGCCTCGGCCATCTACCCTTCGACTTTCGCCAGGTGTTCTTGATTCTAGGATGTGGAATCACTTTTTAAAGCGCATGCTCGATTGGACTGAACACATCAAATCCGGTTTTTGTTTTGTTTTGTTTTTTGTTTGCATATACTGTATGTTGAGGTTGAGTGTTTGGTGTCAAATTCCGAACTGCTTTATTAGCATTCGATGATGTGTCTGCTTTTTTTCCCCCCAAGGAGTTCCTTATTATGAGAGGTTCCCAAATGCTATTGATATCAATGTTGGGTCGGCTGAGTTGTTCGGCTGAGTTGTTCGGCTGAACAGAGTACATATGCTGCTTCCTTGTAGTCCGACCAAATCATACACAATTATTAATACAACCTGTCGAGAAATCCAGACAAAAAATATAATAAGATAAATGGTTTGTTTTTGTCCAGTGTTCATTACCAACATCTAGTTCGGAATTTATCGTCGTTATGTGTGTGTCATACGACTTAGTTTCTCTCAGATATTTTCCGGCAAAAAAATTAGTAAAACTTTGATACATTTAGTCCAATCGGATTGTATAATGATTAGCCTGCCTGTCTCACACACAGAGGGTTTTCGTTTCGGTTCCTTGTATGAGCAAAAAGTGTCGGAAAACTCTCATTTGGTCAAATTTCCCTGTGCACTTAGCAGTTATTGAGTACACCCTAGGCTGTGTAATTTCGGTGGAGGTATCCTTTCAATGGACTTAAACCCTATCAAGGAGAAATAAACTCCTAGTCTCGACAAGTCACGGTGAGACTTGCAAGGATCCCTAAGCTGACGCATACCACAGAAATCCAGTCACCATCGAAGAAATGACGCTCCACCCTCACATATTCGTCACTTTTGCAGTGCACAGCAGACTAGTCATGTGATCTAATGATAATGGGATCAATCAGATGAAAATAAACTCAACTTTGTATTCTTCTTGATACATATTTTCTTCACGTTACTCGTGGCTCTTTAAGCTTCATTCTCAAGTCAAGTAAACCCGCTTTTAAACACACTTCGTCTTACCAAGTCCTCTCTCGATATATATATATATATATATATATATATATATATATATATATATATATATGGTGGATGCATGTGCGTGTGTCTGTAAAGGTATACTATAAAGAAATGGATAGATAATCCAACACGATAATTATAAATGCGTTATTTCTATGTGAGCAGATTTGGATGTAAAGCATTTATTCAAGCTCTCGACTTACCAACTGGACCTGTTGATAAGAATGGCGTCGCGTTAAGACAGCCCCCTGTTGGATGCTGGTTCGATTCCAGCATTACCCATTTTATGATGTCTAGGTTAACTGATACATTTACCTTGTGAAAATGGGATGTCGGCTCAAAGAGGGTCTATACTAAAAATAACACATTTAAAATCATATATATATATATATATATATATATATATATATATATATATATATATATATATATATATATATATATATATATATATATATATAAGTGAAACTTAAACATGACGGATTTTCTCAAAAACCAAACTCACCCTGAGAGCATATTACCTCTATTTTTTAAAAATATCATGCACCTTTTCAATAAAACAGCGCATTACTGTGTGTACATATATATATATATATATATATATATATATATATATATATATATATATATATATATATATATATATATATATAAACAGTCAACCAAAACTGTCAATATATGTTTCTGCAGTCTTTAATTTGGTCTTGTCTGTGTATTACAGCCGTCCCACTGAATGTTCCAAAATTTACACCTCATGACTAGAAAAAAAAAACTTTTTTTAAAATTCTATACCAAAATGAGTTTTTCGTGGCAGCTCAATTTGCAATGTAAGTTTTTTGCCAAATTTATCCTTCAGATTGTGTCTGACAGTATCAGTGCTGGGTCTTTTTTTTTTCTAAAAATTCAGACTATTTTTAGTGATCACTGCCAAACAAAAGGCGAGAGAAGTAGCTTATTTATTGATCACCCCTTTCCAAATATTCGAATTGATAAACACAACATGCTGTCAAGAGATGTTAGTCACGTGACAGTTCCCAAACTTGATGAAAATGAGAGAAAGAGAAAAGCTATAAAAAATACAAGGACCTCGCCTGGGAAGTAAAAAAAATAATTATGGATTATGAAGGTGACGTTGGTACGCACCATTTTTAGCGTGGTTGAAACAACCCAAAGATCCTTGCAGAAAGATTTGAAGAATTGTAATTTCAGTTTATATCTAGGATTGCCCCAGATTATACCTAGAATTTTCTAGATTTTCATGTCATTTGTCTGGAAAAATATCTAATAATATTTCAAAGTTCCTTTCCAGAGCCAAATTTAATGACTCTTTCGAAAACTGCTTTTCTTTCATAGTCTTTTGTTCTTTTTTATATTTCGTTCAAGCGGTTGAATTAGATGCGTCTTCTATCTATATACGTGTTACTTGTAACCATCATCATCAGTCTGTTAGCGTCCGTTGTTGGACATAGACCTTCCCCAAGATTCGCTAGACCTCTCTATCATGGGTATCGTGGAGTTAATACTTCCAGAAATTATCTAGCTCGTCAGACCACCTTACTTTCTACCGTCCACAGTCTCGCACCTGATTTCAGGGGATCCACGTTCTGAGACGTTATGTCAAGCGGTTGTCTGACATTCTTGCAACACGTCCAGCCCATTGCCATTTGAGTTTTCTAACAGTTTCTCCTGTCTTCTCTCTGATATACTGTGTTGTTTTATGGTCTCTCCAAACTAGAGGTATATTCAATAGAATAGAGGAGCATTGAAAAGACTTGCTATCATTTGATTTCAAAATAAATTTTTTTAAAAAATACTATATATCAATAATGTACAGAGAGTACAAAAATATGCCAAGAACAGGAAGCGATGAACAAGAAATAGAACAGACTCTGCTCAAAACTCGCGACAGTATATATACAATATCTGACAGCATTCGTCATATTTGTTTCGGTAATGAAAATATTAATTAAATCAAAATATCTATTTCCAATTGATTTTTAAGTTAATCTTCGTTAAAATGTCTGAAATGAATATACATAATCATCGCATCGAAAATAAAAGGAAAATATCGTATGGAATGCAATATAATTATCTTCAGGTCACTTAATCCATCACAAACTCAGTTAACTTATAATTAATGACTCAACATGGTCTCGACATGAAATTTTATCTGTTCTTAGAACTGTCGACTTACATAGCAATTAAAAAATTGTAAGAGATTGATAGGTATACAGTTTTTGTTTGTTTGTTTTTTTCAATCTGAGATGCAAGACAAAAAGTCACAAAACGTGTATATTTGAACATGCGAAAAACGAGGTAAAAAGACCTGGGTTTTTTTGTTTTGTTTTGTTTTTTTTTTCCCCAACCCACAAAGATAGAGAGAAATTTCACGGACGTAGGAGAGAATAGAAAGAAAGGGAAAAAAAAGAAAAAAAAGGGGGGGTCGAAAAGATTTGGCGGGTGAAAATGATGGCGATCGGTCACGCGCCATGGATCAATTTCACTTCCGCCTGATCGGGAGCTTTGTAAACAAAAGCGGATACACGTGGTTCCCGTCCACACACAACACGTCAAGAATAAGGCGTAAGTCATTTCATCACGTTTGACTTGCCTTTTTTTTGTGAGTCTCATTCGCTTCGATATCTCCCCCCATTTTTTAAATCACCCTTTTTTTCTGTCGACAGTACCTCCCTGTTGCCCTGAGGGCAGAGGATCAGGGACACGCCCTGATGTCTGCGGTTTGACCTAGACGTCCGAGCATTTTTTTTTCCCAGCTATAGCCCATGTAAAACTAAAGGAAATATCTGATGCAACATTGTCTGCATACGTAGGTCCATCTAATTTTTCTTGATAATCAGTTCCCCCGACCACGTTTTGTTTGTTAATGTCTTTCTATTTTAATATGGGTGTTTGTTTGTTTGTTTGTTTATCTGTCAGTCGGTCTACTTGTTTATGTGATAATTGTGAATATCGAGGCAACAATAGAATAAAATTCTGCTTTAATCCAGATAGAAATAAGTATAAGAAATAGAAAGACGGATTTGAACAGATTAACTTGAAGAGACATACACGTAGTTTATAAAAATTACACTAGCAAACAAGGCGTGACGATTTATCATGTCAACTCCAGAAGACTCTATCTATTCCTCTATCTCTCTACTTCTGTCTCTCTCTATATATATCTATCTATATAAGTGAGTGTCTGTTTATATATATATATATATATATATATATATATATATATATATATATATCACTCACACACGCACGCATGCACACACACACACACACACACACACACACCACATCTTGTCTTTTTCCAACTGTTTATCTTTTTCAGGTGTGTCCACACATCTCTATAAGACGTGAAATTAGAGAGAAGGATGAAATGTAATGCATTTAAAAGGTTTGACGTCATATAAAGAGTGACATCATTAAAATAATGACGTCATTAAGATGCCATCTAATCTCTAGATAATCTTTTTTTTTGCTGGCTGATAATAATGTCATTATAGAATGTGCAAGGTCCGCATTTATGTTGTATTCTTAATGTATCCAATTGGAAAAAAAACCAAAAAAAACCGCCAAAATGGCTATTTACGATTTCTACTGAAAATAAAATTTGCAGAATATTCCCATTTTGCAATATCTTACAAGTATGAGAATCAACTGACTCAAAGAAAGACTATTTGATCTCCTTCCTCCTTCTCTTGCTACGACTACCACGAATGGTGGATGCATCTTTGAACTTATGGTTCTTGTTATTTTATTGTCCTCTCTTTTTCGTGTTGTATGTAATTCCCTGAAAGGCATTTCCGCGTAGCTCCCCAGCATCTTGTCGTATTCCTTCTTCTCCGATTCTGATCTTGGTCGTCTTCTTTGTTTGTTTTTTTTACTGTTTATTTATTGTTTTATTGTGATTTCTTCTTTTTGGACCCTCTTCGTCCACGCGTCGTCCGTTTCTGTGTTAACAGGGCGCCAGGGAGCCCCGGACACGTGATGTCGGCACGTGGCACCCAAATTAATTGATGTCAGTTGATACATGGGGGGAAGAAAGGAAGAAAGAAGAAATGAAGAAAGAAGAAAGGGAAAGGAATGAAGAGGGAAAAGAAGAAAGAAGGAGCAAAGAAAAAAAGATAAAAAAAACAAAGGAAGAAAGCAAGACGGGAAGTAAGAAGGAAAGAAAAAGAAGGAAAGACAAAAGGTTGAAAGACAGAAAGAAAAGGTGAGTGGAAGAAAGAGGGAGAAAGAAAGAAAGAAAGAAAGAAAGAAATGAAATGAAAAAAAAAGAGACATTTTCTGGGTCCAAATAGCAAAAAAAAAACCCCAAGTCGGGTACAATTTTTAAATCTTAAAACTATCTGGATTTTTTCCTTTCCATCTCTCTCACTCTTCCTCTCTTTTATTCTTGCTCCTCCTCCATCTCTTTCTCTCCCTCTCTCTCTCTCTCTCTGTCTTATCTAACTATCTATCATTTTTTCCTTTCCTTCCTGTTATTTCTCTCTGTTTTTACTCCTTTTCTCTCATTTCTCGCTTTGTTTCTCTCGTTTATTGCTGTCTACTTTTTTCTTTGTTTCTCTTACTTCTTACAAATATTCTCTCTCTCTCTCTCTCTCTCTCCCCCTCTCTCTCTCTCCCTCTCTCTCTCTCTCTCTCCCTCTCTCTCTCTCTCTCTCTCTCTGGATTCGCATGATTTTTCTCAGGATTCTGCGAATCCCTCTTATTTTGTGTCCCATACCATTCACGTTTGGATTTTTTTTTCTTGATCACTGCCCAGCGAAAGAAGCGGGAAATGTAACTTATTCATTGATCATGTATTTTTCAAATTTTTATATTTGATCGCCCTTAACAGGGCATGCTGCCAAAACGCTAAAATTAGTCACGTGACGGTTTCTATTGAGAGACTAACCAAACGTATCTCTCCCTATATATATATGTGCGTGTGTGTGTATGTGTGTGCGTGTATTATGATGCTCTGGCTGTAGCCCCATTTTCATTATCTGTTTTTCTATTTATTCATGTTGTCTACGCCAAATGATACATTTAACGGGTAATAACGGGATATCATTTCAAATAGAGTTTCTATATAATATAATGCAATTACATAAGTGATACGGACTACGTGTGACGTCTGTTGTTACACTTACTGATCCCTCATCGGTAAATACATTTTTTTCGATAACCTACGTAAGTAAACTCGGTTTCAAAAAGATTAAATGACATATCGTATGAAAGAACATCCATATACAAATCATTATGATAATACCTTATGTGAAATAACAAACTACATATATGACACAAGTTATATATCTTAAAATCATAGCTGAAAAGGAGGTGGTATTTGATCAACACTGCTGGGGTGCCATTTCATGTAACTGATTTGTTTACCATGAAACTGCTTTTCAAACAGTTTCATGCTAAACAACTGATGATCCCAACAGGGGAAAATATGCACATCGTACCTTAATAACAAAGAATATGTAGAATTTTTTTAAAAAAAGACACCGAAGAAAATTACATAAATTATATAAACAGATTTTGGGAAATAAGTGACTGAAGTAACACAAAGAATTTTTGAAAAAGACTTTTAGTGATTAAAGCTGTATATATATATATATATATATATATATATATATATATATATATATATGTATGATATCAAAAAACTTATTCAAATTTTTTTGAGTCACTTCAGTCACCTATTTTCCAATATCTGCTATTTCAATGTATTATTTATGTAATTTTCTTCGTTATTATGGTACTATGTGTAAATTTTCTCTTTACACAGGGCTTACTTACGTAAGTTACCCAGGAAATGTAATTAACTGTGAGGAATCAGTGAGTTTAATGATATTCAAGTATATATATATATATATATATATATATATATATATATATCAGACTATCTTTTTGTTCCCGCCAACAAGCTCTAAATCCTGTTTTATCATTTACTCTTAACCCTATTGCGGAACTGTCGCTCTTTATTTCAAAAGTCCCTTTTTTTCTTGTTCTCTACGTACATCGATAGGGCTCACCCTTTTTTCTCTTGTTTTTGTTTTTTCTCTCTCCGTACACCTGCGAATACTACATCGATACAATTTCTATCCGAACCATCATGGCCGCCATTTTTGATGATGGCGTCGCTCGACTCGCAGCCGACGTCTGCCTAAGTAGCGCGGCGCACGTCCGGCTATTTGAAAAGCGCACGTGTGGGTCGAGATACTTCGGAGTAGCCATAAAATCTCACCTGCATCTAATTGTATTCATACATACGAAAGAGATGCGGAAAACAAAGAAATAAAAATCAGAGAGGATAATAATAATAATAATAATAATAATAATGTGTTGCTGTTGTTGTTGTTGGTGGTGGTGGTGATAGTATTAATACTTAAAAGAGAAAGGAAAGGAAAGAGATGAAGGGGCAGAGAATAGAGGATGGTTGAAATTCGCATTGGCGAAAACCCATACAAGAGGAAATGAGCCGTGAGATTATAGAGCTGAATTGGCCGGGGTTGGAGAGGAAGGAAAGACTAGCAAGGTGAATGGAAGGGAGAAAACGATAGACGGGGAAGGGCACAATATGAAATGGAGAGAAAATAGGAAAGTGACGAAAGAAAGAAAGACAGAAAAAACATTTTAAAGAGTGAGGGAAAAAGACTAAAAGAATAAGTTATAGTTTTGAGTTGCCCGACTTTCTTAGATGAGGCATTTTCAGTATTCATTAATTATGACTAGTTTTTCCTTTCATCTTATTTTTGTTGCTCTTTATCGCATTCATCACAAGAAGAAGAAGAAGAAGAAGAAGAAGAAGAAGATGAAGAAGAAGAAGAAGAAGAGAGAAAGCCTAGAGGAAAAAGAAGGAGAAAAATTAGAGACGTACAGAAAGAATGAAAGAGTGGTTCGGAGAAAGAGAGAAACAAACAAACAAGGATGTATAATTGGAAAAGAAAGAGAAAAAGATAGAAAGAGAGAAAACAGTTAAAAAATGATATATTAGTTATGAGTTGCCCGACTCTTTGACTAGTTTTTCCTTTCATCTTATTTTGCTGCTTTTTATCACATTCATCATGAGAAGAAGATGAAAGAGAAGAAGAAAAAGAAAAAGAAGAAAAAGAAGAAGAAGAAGAAGAAGAAGAAGAGAGAAAGAAAGAAAGAAGGAAAGCCTAGAGGAAAACAGAAGGGAAAAAAGAAAGTGTAGAAAAATGAAAAGGTGACCAGGAGAAAGAAAGGTAGAAACAAAAAAGTAGAACTAAAAAAAAGTAGCCGGAATGGAAAACAGGGAGAATCAAAAATAAAATTGAATGTAGAAGAGAAAACCTACATTCGAAATCAACTATAGATCAGTATACCTCAGCTCAGAATAAAAGTTATTCGAACTTTCAGAATCTGCGCCTGTTTAATAAGTCCATTTAATCCAAAAGCATAGAATTCTGGGATCTCGGAAACAATGAATTCTCCGAAGATGTTCTGAGCAGCTGCCTAGTTGTTGGAGATATTCTTTTGCAGGAAGCGGTCGAAACACTTTTAAAAAATGGTAGTCGGTCGGAGAGAGGTCTGGTGTGCGAGCTGTGTGATGTAGGGTTTCGTAGCCTTGTTCCTTCAATTCCTGCAGTCATGCGCGTGACCTGCAAGATTTTTTTTGCTTTTTATTCAGGGTCATTCGCGCGACAGGTCGAGCTTCTTTGCTTTCTATTCATCAATATTTTCAAGTTTGGTACAAGTGTCGATTAACTCTTGAATGGTCAACGGTTAGCTCCTCTGCAAGCTGCCGTTTTTTTGTTGTCGTTTTTTTAATGATGTCAATCAAAGAAGGACATCCACGTCCGTTTCAAATTTTTTCCCATTCTCTTAAACTCTCTTTTTTTCCTTTTTCTTTTCAAATTCATTTATTATCCCTCTCCCCCCCCCCCACTCTCTGTCCCATTTTCTCTCCCTGGCATCTATTATTCACTTCGCCTTTACTCTTTTCCCTCTTTGAATATTTTTCGTTCTTTTTCTTTTTTTCTTCCCGCCCTTTCTATCCCATCTCTCTTTCTCTTTCTCTCTCTCTCTCTCTCTCTCTCTCTCTCTCTCTCTCTCTCTCTCTCTCTGGTCTTCTCACCCTGTATTTGTCCCCTCTCTTTCAAGACTTCCATCTTTTTATCTCTATGTACCCCTCTCGTCAATGCCTTGTCCTTTTTTTATTATTGCTAGTGTCCCTCTTTTCCCTTTCCCTCTTTCACACCTTTCATCCTACTCTCTCTCCCTCTCTCTATCTCCCTCACCCTCTCTTTATTTCTCTACCATCTTCTCGTTCTCTCTTTCCCCACGCTATCATAGGTTTCATTCCGTTCCTACGAAACCTTTCGTAATTGCGTAAAGAAGAGGATCAATTAACAGTATGTGCAGAAATATTTCGACGGTCCAAAGACACCCCCCTCTCAAATAACTTTTCTCCCGAGTGTGCAAGTTTTACCCCAAACGTAATAGCCTTCTGAGCTCTCTTAGGCTTTTCTTAATTCCTCGAAACACGTTGCTAACGGACACACCAAACAAATCGAGATAAAGCACGGGTGTTCACAGTCACTGTCAGCCTGAAAGATTCAACTCGTCTCAGTCGGACATGTTAATTTCTCAGATCTCTCAACTGCTGGTTGAGTTCAACTGAATCGTTATCAGGGGCGGACTGAGAGGAAACACCCGCAATAGATTTCTCGCCGTACGAACTTCAAAGACGACATTGTTGATGCCTCCTTTACATAACCCTTTTCCATTGCAAATTTGTTCATCTGACTTCGGTTTCCATTTTACGTGAAGGAACAGGAGAGGTAAAAAAAGTGAAATCAATCTCAGCATTGTTCAATCATTCCACTTTATTGTTTTCTTTTAGGCATGAATCTTCTTAGCATGGGTATTTTGGTCGCGTCAAATTATTGGCAGGGGGGGTGGCGAATAACCAATGCATTCTCTCGGTAGTCACTTATAGAGCTAAAACATAGAACCTAACCAAGAGACAGATCTGCAAACTGAGAAGTATGCAACGTGGGCATGAGAGAATCATGTTCAACTGCACATGGAGAGATCACAAGACATATAAGGAAAAAAACGGGTGTTCGTGACATCATGAAAACTATCAAAAAACTCAAATGGCAATGGGCAGGCCATATTGCAAGAATGAAAGACAACCGATGGACATCACGTCTCACAACATGGATCTCCAGAGATCACATAAGAAACTGAGGCCGAGGGAACACAAGATGGAGAGATGAACTGGACAGATTCAGGAAATACTGACTGCGCGACGCCCATGATAGAGAATTGTGGCGAATCCTGGGGAAGGTCTATGTCCAACGACGGACGGTAAAAGACTAACGATGATGATGATGATGATGATGATGATGATGATGAACTCGACCGGGGGTTGAGTTACTTCTTTCGAGTCTTACGAGCTGGTCACAGTTCAATGCTGTGGCGGCCTGACGTCTTTTGTAAAAGCGATTCGAGTAAAGTGAAGTTTCGTTAATCAGGGGATAACTATACTCTCATTTTCTTTTTGCCTTTTTTTTTTTTTGTCAATGTCTTTCTCTCTTTTTCACTGTTTCCTTCTTTCTTCTTCTTTCCTCTCCTTTCAGAAACCGTCAACCAAAACTGTCAAAATATGTTCGTTCATTTTTCAAGTTTGTCCGGCTAGCTGGATATATCCGTATGTATGTATCGAGTTTTTGGACATACCCGCCCCCCGTAGAAATGTTTTTAGTGGGGTTAATTTGCAGTGTAAGTTTATGATGAATTGATCCCCATTTGTGCCTGCATTCATGTTTGTTTTTTGTATGTAACAATAATGACGGATGAAAATGATCAGACCAAAATCCAGTGACGTCATGCTCGAATGATAGTGATGCAGTGACGATTTCACTCCCACTTCTCAATTCGAACTCGGGTCGACTCATTCACAGGAACTACTAATAAAAGAGTTAAAATGGGGCACGTATTTTAAAAATAATGTTGTATGAAGAAATGAATTCTATTTTGTTTACTTTCAGATTTTAATGTAGCAACGCAGTTTTATCTTCTTCTTCTTCGACATCTCTGGCATTTTCTTTATCTTTTCTTTTCTCTCGTCTCTTCTTTCTCCCTCTCTTCCTTCTCTCTCTCATTTTTGTCTTCTTCCTCACAATTTTTCTCCCCTCTCTAACTTTCCCTCTCTCATTTTTCTTTATATCCCTTTTTTCTTCCTGGCTTACATCATTATTCCTCTCCAACATCTTTTCTTCCACCTGTTCTTCTCTCTCTCATTTTTGTTCCTTACACTCTCTCTCTTTTCTTCTTCTTCTTCTTCTTCTTCTTCTTCTTCTTCTTCTTCTTCTTCTTCTTCTTCTTCTTCTTCTTCTTCTTAATCGACCATTATTTCTCTCTTTTGCTTTTCCGAATTTCAACTGTCTGTCTGTCTGTCTTCTTCTTACTTTCTCCCTTACTTTTACATTCTGTCTCTGTCTCTGTCTCTTTCTTTCTCTCTCTCTCTCTCTCTCTCTCTCTCTCTCTCTCTATATATATATATATATATATATATATATATATATATATCAGCGTGTATGTGTGTGTCTCTCTCACTCTTTCTGTATCTCAATCTCTCTCTCTCTCTCTCTCTCTCTCGCTCTCTCTCTGTGCCACTGATTTCCTGTCTCCGTTTCTCTCTTTCTCTCTCTGTCTCTCTTCATCTCTCCCTCTCGTACATTATTGCACGCACACACGCACCTGCGCGCGCGAGCAGAAGCGTGCACACACGCATTTAAACTTAAAAAAAAGGCGGGCATCTCGAGTCACACGGCTTCAAGGCTTCTCACATTCGTACACACACAAAAGCGCTCGCTTGTCGTTTGTGTGAGGACACACGTCGAATGACGAAACGGGATCGACGTTGTTTTGGGGCGACCGTCCTGAACTAGACAGGGTTCGGGCAAAGTAGGCAGACGACAAACCCGAGAGACAGAGAGCAGTTGTAGATTGTCGGCACACGCCCGCACTCTTATGCAGACTGACACACTCCCTAGTAGCAACGATCCGGCCGGGTTTCCATATCCACCTGGACTAATTGCCAAGATGAGGGCCACACCTGGGAAAACGGCGTTCAGTCAAAATTGACGAACAAATGAGAATAATCATCACAATGATAACAAAAATGACTAAAAAAAGAGAACAAAGATGTTATTGTATCGTAAAAAAAGTTCGACTTATATTTTCGGGCAGTAATCATTATTTTTGTGACTGTTTTTTTTTTTTGTTTTTTTTTTGTCCTCGTCGAAGTATTCATTCATCTTTTTTTCCTTTTTTTTTCATATTTATGCTTTTTTTTTCAACTTCTTTCATTTTTTCTTTTTCTGTCTTTCTTTCTTTTCGAGAATTCTCTCTTTTTTTATTTTTATGTTCTTTTAAAATCTATTTTTCTATCTTTTTCCTAATGGAATTCTCTCTTTTTTTATGCATTTCTTTCACATTTCTTTCATTTTTCTTTTTCATACTTTCTTTCCTTCAATGAATTCTTTCTTTTTTTCATTTTTATGCATTTTTTTTCATCTTTCCTTTTCTGTCTATTATTCCAGCCGTTCTTTCTTCTGATCCTATTGATCATCCCTAATTCAGCATACATAGGTGGTGGTGATTCATAATTTCCCTTGGAATATTAGTCTTTCTTTCTTCTTTCTTTCTCTCTTCTACCGTTACGTCTCTTTTTCCATCGTTCTTTCGTTTTTTTCTCACGTACTTTCATTCTTTTGTTTATTCTGTATTCATTCTTTCTTCTTCCCCTTCCTCTCTTTTTCTTTCCTTTTTGTCTTTATCATATTATATTTCTTTCTTCTGCCCTTCTTTTTCTCACTCAATTAACCAGTCAAGTGAGCTACAGATTCTTCTCTCTATGCTCGTATGTGTGTGCGCGTGAGTGCTTGTGTATGTGCCTCCGGGCGTTTCTAGTCACATTTTTGGGGCTACAGCCTTGAATATTTGCATGAACACACCACTACGTACTATCAAAAATGTTTTTTGTTTGTTTTTGTTCTCAAACTACATCGTCCTTTTTTGCAAAAACAACTCAACGATCTTTTAGTAAAGTTACACGAAATGAACGGAGAGAGCAAGAAAGTTGGTCTTCATATGAAATTCAGTGAAACAAATTTCATGTAAAACAAATATAAATATGTTAAGGATAAAGACGCAAGAATTCAAATCGAAAATGCATAACTGAAAGAAGTAGACCACGACATCTCTCCCTAGGACAACAAATCTCCAAAAGAAGAAGAAATCAAGCGAGGAATCACTCTAAGATTGCAAGCTGTCGGTAGAGCAAGGAAAATCTCATTAGTCTTAAAAAGAAAGGTCGACAACTAATAGATCCTCCCGATAGTCACCTCTAGAGCTGAAACATGGAAGCTAACAAAAAGATTGACCGTCAAAGTGGGAAGCATGCGACGTGCACAAGAGAGAATAATGCTCAAAATCACACGGAGAGATCAGGAAACAGCACAGTATGTTAGAGAAGAAATGGGAGTCAGATATGTCATAGAATCCGTTAGAAAACTCAAATGGCCATGGGCTGGTCATATTGCGATAATGGTAGATAACTGATGGACATCACAACTCTCAGCATGGATCACCAGAGATCATATGGGAGACTTGGGCCGGCAAAATATAAGATGGTGTGACAAACTATACAAGTTGAGAAAGTACTGGCTCTGCGACGCCTATGATAAAGAGGTGTGGTGAATCCTGGGGAAGACCTTTGTCCTAGGACGGACGCTAAAAGGCTGATGATGATGCTGATTATGGTGATTTGGCACAAAAAAATGCCCAAATCTTGTACTGGTATTTTATTAGATACATTTAGATAAGATATCTATTTTTTTTAGATAATTCTAGGTAATGTTTGAAATAATTCTAGATAGTTCTTTAGATAGTCAGCTCTGGTTTAAATATTTTCCCTCTATTTCTCCTTGATTTTCATCTACTAATCATCCATTTGGAGTGGGCGCTCTATAAATTTACAAAATACAAATTTGAAGTTTGGCACAAGGCCATGATAGTGGATCAGTCAGTAAAGATGGAATACACTACATATGCTTACTGACTACCAATCAATATATCTTCATATTTACGGATTTAGTCAAGTTTGGCACAAGGCTACCATACAGTAGTGTGGCACTGTACGAACGTATGGGCAGTGGTGAGCACAGCTAACGAATACGCTAAACTGATAAACTGATAAAAATTTAGTGGAAGCAAAAATAACTGCTAGTCGCTGGCTTTCATTACATGAATTCGGCTTCGGTTCGATCTTTTTGGCTCTAAAGCCCTTACAAACAGACTTAGAGGGCTGAAATTTAAATATGTTATATGTTATATAATTAGACATAGAGCTTTCAATTAGTTGCATGTTGAATGTAAACTAATTTGTTAATCTAATCATTAATGTGTACCTTGATCATCATCTGTTTTTAGTATGCTATACCTTTTTGGAAGGCCCTATGCCTCTGCTAAAATATTAAAATTTCAGCTTCTGAATCCGAAACTTTCAAAGCCAACATGACGTCAATAGCGTAAAATTCCACACATGACCTCACTATTGTATGATTCAAAGACAATAGACAACGCCGATTTCCAAAGCTTTATTCAAATCCTTCTGATTAAAGTAAAAGCTTGCTCATCTTTGTGTAACTCTTTAATGACGTACGACTATATTTACATCACAAACGGCGAAAGGCGGAACAAATCCCTTTCAAAACAACCCACAACAACATTGGCGCCAGTTTCCAAATAACTATCGCCACTGCGAACTTTGTTTCAAATGCAAAATCATCAAAAATGTCGTAATATGAAAAAGAGGCTTAACCTATGGAGTCGAGCCAGAAGCATACAATCATCATCAGCTTTTATGAGTCCACTGCTGGCCAAAGGTCTTTCCTATTTCCTTACGGACTAATAGTGCCTTTTTTTTCATTCTGTTCGGATTGGTTACATTGAGCGAATGTATTAAACGTTGTTAAGGGCGCTAAAAAAAACATCGAGTAACTATGCCCAGGTGACTTACTTTAATTGCGCTAACGCCAGCTTGATACGAATAATAAACTTACTAAATATTCCTTTTTTTTTAATTAGGCAAGATTTATGGCTATTTTCTATTAGATTTTTTATTGGCTAAATTGGATAGAAAATAAGCTAGATCTAGTCAGAAAATTGATAGTCTGGCAACCCTGCTTTTATTCTTTGCAGTGAAGGCCACGGTGCATTCTGATTAGTTTATAAACGGAGGTTCCCTTAAACAACAACTGCCTTGATGAGTTGATTTGAACTTAACAACTAAATTATTTTACGAATATTTTTTATCGTCATTTCATTCTCTTTTCTGGCGTCAACAGCAATCTTTTGTATGATTTAATAAGGAGTTTATTGATAGCAAGAATATCTTCATTCTGTGCAGGGCTCTAGAGGTTCTTCATTAGCCGAGAATCTTGTCATTCATTAGCCGAGAATCTTGTCATTCGGTTGCAATTTCTTGTATTGAAAAAACATAACTCTAGTCATTAAGTGCCTCCGCTATGGTTCGGCTCTATGAATTATATTAAGGCAATGAGTACAAGTACATATGAAGCATAAATGTTTTGTGTTTCTTACTTGAGCAATTACTCCTGAGATACCTCATCATGTATATGGGAATATTCCGAATCCAAAACAATTTTGATGAGGGACGCTCAACCTGCACCACTAAAGTCCTCTACTTGAACAATCCATTGATAAGAAAAATTAGCAGTATAAGTCGAAATGCTCACCCAGAATGACCTCAAAACGTATACGAAATTGGTTAGATTTTAAAAGTTTCCTCGGGCATGAGGGTGGGGAGGATTGCTCCACCCCACCCTAAAGCAGGCAGTCCAGCATTCCTTCACATTTTTTGCATTACACGACTGAACACACGGTAAACATCGAGCACAATACATTAACAATGATCTGCAAAATTGAATTCTGACCATCATCTAGCGATAGGTACCTGTATAATTACGAAGTTTGATTCGGAAATACCCCCGGAAATCTTCGACAAAATCTGCTGGGACTACGAAATTTTTACCTCCAACGCCATTTGTTCGCCTAGTGCCCCACATTAGATCTGACCTTGTGTCGTACTTACTTCCCCATGGGGCATTGAAATAGAATTTGTCTCTCTACGGTAAAATCTCGTTGTAACAACATTTGGTCTAACAGCATTGTTCAATGACATACGACTTCAAAAAGGTACGTTTGTCTTTTTATTTGTTTTTTATACCCTTAGAACGTGTGTTATTTTGATATCCCCTTTAGAACAAACGTTGTTCCAATAAGACTTAGCAGATATTAGTTTGCAGCAACAGTAGATGGAGATTTTACTACATTATTTTAACAACTGTAATTGATAAACCCTAAAAATAATACCGCAGAGAGTAACTGTGAAAAGGCAATAAATAATATTCTTCCTATATAGGAACTCTTTGAACTGTGCAGTTTCAATTAGTGCTCGTTTCGTTGTTGTACGGTTAATATATTGCTATACAAATTAATGTAACTGAGTATAAACTGAATACGAAAACACGTTAAACTAAAATAAGACCTTGAATAATACTGAAAATTTGGGAACGGAGAAACCTCACTGTACTTTCTTATTTCTCATTATTAATAAATTTCTTTAGTGGATATCTCAAAGTCATTGACGCAATAATACAATAAGATGTAGACCCCATATATGTCTAAATACTGCAACATATGTACAGATACAGCAGGCCCTTCTTCAGGCTACACAAACACCCTGAGTCCTTTATACTTGAAAAAGGAGTGAGACGAGAGGATAACCAGCCCATCTTAACTCTTCAGTCTGCCTTGAGATGATTTTCTGATATCTAGACTGGGAACACAGAGGAATCAAAATAGACGGCGAATATCCAAGTGACCTCAGATTGGTTAACGACATCGTCCTCTTTGCTAAGAACCTTCAAGATCTCTAAATAATACTAGACTAACTAAATGAAGACAGCAAGCAAAACGAATGATATGTACCACAAACATGTTGGGGACAAAGACAAAACGATGAAAATCGACGACGCAGAGCTGAGGAAAGTAAACCAAGACATCTACCTAGGACAACGAATCTGTATGAGATCCTCAAAAATGAAAATTAAAAAGAGATCGAGCGAAGAATCACACAAGGTTAGCAAACCTTTGGTAGAGCTCAAATTCTAGGAGCAAGAAATACTAGTTCTGAAAAGAATAGTCTACAGACAATGCAACCTACTGATAGTCACCTATGGAGCTGAAACATGGAACCTAACCAAGACACTGACCCTCAAAGTGAGAACCATACAAATGGAGAGATTAATAGACAACACAGGATTTCAGAGAAAAGACAACCTGAGACATGGAATTCTGCAATGCCCATGATAGAGAGGTCTGGAGAATCCTGGGGAAGGTCTATGTCCAACGATGGACGCTAAAAGGCAGATGATGCTGCTGATGATGATGATTGATAATCGAATAAAATCCATCCATTATAACAACAAACTTGTTTTAATGGGAATCATAGAGAGGGCCGTAACAGCGGGAATTTACTGGATAAACTTCAATACATCTGACACGTGTGTTGATGTGTATGTATATGTGTGTGTGTATTTGTGTGTGCCTAAATGTATCCGTGCTTTCACCCGCAGAATCTATCTGCTTATGTGAATATATGTTCCCGTGTATCAATTTGGTACCTCTTCCTTTCTCTTCGTCCTTATTTGTTCGCTCAGGGACTGGAAGTGCGATCTCCTCGAATAATTACAAAGAAAAAAAGATCCATGAGCGATAAGGATATGCTATAACAGTGAAGCTGAGAACCTGCTCGTATCGATTAACTTATCATTTAAACTCCCCCCCCTTTTCTTTCTCCTTCCTTAGCATTCGTTGATTTTCCTTGGTACACCGACCCCGATATCTCTCTTCTAATAATACATTCATCATCATCATCATCATCATCATCATCATCATCATCATCATCATCATCATCAGTGGTAGCAGCAGGTTTTTGACGTACGTTGTTTGACGTACAACTTCCCAGGATTCACCAGACCTCTTGATCGTGGGCATCGCAACGACAATATCTCCGGAACTTACGTAAGCAGTCACACCATCTTATTTTCTGCCGGCCAAAGTTTCGTATATGATTTCTGGGATTCAAGTTTCGAGCAGTGATGTCCAGCAGTTTTCTGACATTCTTGCAACATGGCTTGCCTATTGTCATTTGAGTTTTCTTGTGGAGTTTTTTCTATCTCCGACTTCTGTTCTCCTCTACAATGCTGTGCTGCCTTGTGATCTCTCCATGTGATGTTAAGTCTGATCCCCTCTTGTGCACGCTAAATGTTTATTTGAGGGCCAATCTTTTACTAAGGTTCCATGATTCTGTTCCGTAGGTTTTTATCAAGAGGACGCATTTGACAAGCTTTCAACAGCACCAGCTCAACATTCAAGAGCAAAATACCATTAGTTTTGAAAAGAAGGGACAACAACCAATGCACCGACCCTAAACCCCGATAGTCACATAAGGAACTGGAACATTTATGCATTCACTGTCCAAGATTGTAAGTTTGGGCCAGAAGAGGAGATGACCCGAATTTTATCTTAGAAACTTACCCTAAAACACTTCCAATCGTAATAGCAGCTTCTGGAGGTTACCCCACGTCTTGGGACTGCTATTAAAACTCTCACTCCAGACTCGATTTCAAGATTCGACTCTATTTCACTGCCTGTACTTAGTAAGTCTCCGAGATAAAACTTGGGTTATCTCCCTTTCAGTCCAAATCTCGTAATCCAAACACTGCCTATCTACCCAGCAACGGATAATTGAGCCTCTACGCTCTTTTAACTCTCTCGATACTGAATGAAATTGGTTGCATCACGACGGAAAAATATCTATCAAGCTAAACATGCAGATTGTTGCGAATTCGATACTTTATGGGCGCTTGCACTTATTCCGTACTAAGTCAAGTTTGGAAAATATTCAAATCGACTAAAATTTTTTAGTATGGAAAAGTGCAGAACTTGATCGGAAATCGACGCCCCACCCCCATCGATTTCTGAATGCGTTAATCTTTAAAATAGGGAGATCTCACCTACCTGAAAAATCAGCATTTGAAATCTTGACTTTAACCGGACTTAAACACTGACTACTGGGACCAACAAAAAATACACCACAATCTGTCCAGCGAATCAGACCATTTATTAATGATGATCGCAATCACTCATTCATACGGATATGGTGGCTCCTACGAGAGTTAACTGTCACGTGTCCTCCATGGAGCAGCGCATGCTTGAGAAGAGACCGTGTACACAGTCCGGTCTTGGCTTCGCAAGATGTTCTGTTAATTGGCGGCAGAGACGGCTGCAGAACAATCTCGTTGCTTCAAACGGCAATTAGTGTCCCCCAATGGTCACCACTCATCTAGGTACAGATCAGGCTAGACGTCGCTCAACTTCAGCAATCTTACGAGAACTGGTGTATTCACTGCGATCTGCAGAAGCACGAAACCATCACAGAAGTAAAATGAAATAGTCTTAGCAGATTGTGTTGGGCCAAACCTCCAAGTGCCTCATTTGAAAATTAACATCCAAAATTTTTTTTTAACTGGGCTCGAATACTGAGAAATTGGCAACTATATCAGGTACCAAGCAAGTCATTTACTGAAGTTATGTCAATCAGGCATGAAACCACAGAAGTGGGACATGCAGCGAAGATCGAACTCACTGCATGTACTACTTTTAAGTACCTGATTGACGTCCTTTCCCCATTAATTAATTTTGGAAAATATTTCCAAACCGTTACTCGCTCTTATTAGGAACCCACATCTATTAATTTTTCAAAGTTTCAAATTTTTCCATCTTCTCTCTCTCTCTCTCTCTCTCTCTCTCTCTCTCTCTCTCTCTCTCTCTCTCTGCAACTATAAATTTGTCAAAATTTCCCAGTTTGTGAATCATGCGAGGGGGGAACTTGGTTTAACTAATTGTAATCAAGTTTAACCAAGTTTAATTGGAATCGCTAATTTCAGCGATTTAAAAAATTGTACCACCAAGACTTATCAGTTCAATTTTTCTCTGAATAAAAAAAAATGTTCTTGTCCCGATCAATACTGTACGTTTTTACTCTCAAGATGCCTATCTCATTCTTATGAGTCCTTCTCAAACGTCTTTATTTTGTTCAGATTCAACTTAATTGTGTCGATGGCCATTAAATCGTGACAGATTTCACACCACCTGCTTATTCCAACGCCTGCAATTAGGCACCCAAGAGTTGGTAATCATTTTAGCTAATAATCTCAATACTTGATGTTTACTGAGCACTGTCACCAAATGGTCAAAATAGTATTCGTCAGTTTTCACGTGTGTCCCCATACGCACTTACACATGCATGTAGTCACACATACGTCCCCCACAACGCAAATAACCATCGTTTTCCAGCAGAGGTGTCTATATGGAATTGTTTATGTTGCAGCTGTTCTACAATGATATTATTATATCATATTTGCGATATGTTGAAGGAGCCAGGACGCTGTTTTATGGTGCTGTTCGTTGCAATAAGTACTGCTTCTGGTGGGTCGTTTTATTGTTTACACGTTTTATTTTTGTGTTTTCTTGGGGATCGAAAGTGTGATCCGTTTGTAGCCGGTAGTGTACTGGTGCATTTCTCTGATCATTCTTTATCAAGCACATCAGTGTTTGTATATTGTCTTTTCAATATTTCTATACGTTTCACTGATGAAGATTTGGGGGCATATGTGCACTCACGCGCTAGTGTGAGCGCGTGCAGAGACGATTGCATGCGTATGCGCTATTTATAATGTCTATGACTGAATTGATGTGAAATTGTAAGATTATATACCGCGTATATAATTATGCATTGGATGGATTTATTGTTACATCGCTACACTGGTGTATACTATTCATTTCGGCACGAATATGTAAGTATGTATAATGTGTGTGATTCGGTCTCGTAAAGTTGTAATATCTTATCTGTGTATGGTTGCACGTATTCATGTTGCATGTTAATAGGACATGTATTATTATGTGGTTGTATACTATGAATGAAGTCGCATATTGTATGGATGTACTGCTTGTGTATGCAATGCATTCTGACAGTATATATATATATAGGACTGACAATTTAAATATTTGCTCTTCATATCAACAAAAACCTTTCTTTATACCCACCTCCGATTGGTCTTAGGTGGGAGGTTAATTTGCAATGTTGATTTATGCAAAATTGATCCCTTAATTTGTGTCCACCTGTTTTGGGAATATTGAGGCGAGAGAAGTTACTTATTCATTGATCACCCCTTTTTCCATATTTTGATTGATCGACCCCAACAATTCATGTTGCCAGAAGATATTGGTCACATGTACGTTTCTTGTGAGTGACTAATCAGATCTGCTTCTTCTTTTATCATTTCCCCATCTTTTTCTTTTCTCTCTCTTTTTCTTCTCTGTTTTCACATTTTTCAATAGCTCTTTTTTTCTTTTTTACTTCATCCATTTTCTTTTTTTCTTTCTTTCTTCATCGATTTTTTTCGTTTCTTCCTTTTCTTTTCTTCACTTACATTTCCAGGATTTTTCTCCACTTAGTCTCTTTCTTTTCTTACTTTCATTCTTTCATTCTTCCTTTCATTCTTTCTTTCTTTCTTTCTTCCATATCTTTCTTATTTTTCTCTCTTCAGTTCTCTTTTGCATTGTTTATTCTTCTCCCCTTATATTCTCTCCTTTTGGCATCTCCCCATTTAATGCCCCCCCCTCAATGCCCCTTCATCTCTTCCCCCGTGTTCTTTTCCGAGCCAACATTAATAATTTATCATTCTCGCTTACCCACCCTTGCCAACCTGCTTTCGCTTTTGCCTATACTGTCCTTCCTTCTGCATCTTCTCCTTCCTATTCTTCATTTTGCTCAAATTTCTCCCCCTAAATCTCACCGAGACAAGCGAAATGCATTACCGTCATCGCTTATTCCCCGCTACAAAATGGCAGACACAATGGACAACCATGACCCAATCATCAATCGCACTCGGCTTGATGTGACCATCAAAAGCAATATGGCGTCACCTCATCGCCAAACCCATACCCCCGTTCTTTCTCCGAACTTCCCTAATACATGTCGTTTTCCGAACCCTTGTCTTGAGAGTGCTCCCTAAAACCAACACCAACACCGCTGAAAGACAACATTTCACCGCCGACGTTGTCCACAAATCCTGATTGTCATCGTTATTCCCCACATAACAGACCATCCATTGATTCCTTCTGCCTGGCGTTCGCACTCATTACTGTATCTTTGCTGCTTTACCGGGACCAATATGGCGTTCTCCTTCCTATCGATAACTTATTCGACAAGCATGCAACATTCATCTATTCGTTTTTGTAAAAGAAACTATATATAAACATGTACGTGTGTGTGTGTGTGTGTGTGTGTGTAAGGAATCTGGAATGTTTAACAGCTTCAAATATAATAGTATCTATATTTTTCAATTTATGTCATTTCTGTCAATGATTTCCAGATATTTGTTCATGCAATTCATGTAAGATTTTCGAAGGGTTTTATGTTCCATACAAAATTAGATATGATTGTAATATATATGAATTTTTTATGGGGATTATCAGTTATTCCCGATGTAACCATCTTGAGGATTTAAAAACAGAACACTCATTTTAATGTGGCTCCCCAGCAGTGTTGATTTAATATTACCTCCACTCATATATATATATATATATATATATCAGGGGTCGTTATGTATTTGTTATCTACCTGTGCCTCTGTGGAGTTCAAGCGGTTCATTCAAATTCTCTCATTTATTTTTAGACCTGATAGTTCACTACCTCAAAGCTGTTGATAGTGTTATTAAATTTTATATCTTATCACTTTCATCTGGGGTTTTATTTAAAAGTGACTGGATTTGTGTGAGCAGTAGAGGCCATTGTTTCAAATGGATAGGGCTTATTTCTATCGGCTAAATTGTCAGATTTAAGTGGAAGAGTCCCTTGTAAATGACAGAGAAACAAGCAGAAATAGTCACACTGTTCATTATATACTCTCGAATACTGAATAATTGACCCCGCTTATCACGCCCCAATTCCGACTCCATTGCTTTCATTCAACCCCAACCCCTGCTGATTGACTATTCCGAAATGTCAAAAATCCACTTCTCCATCCTAATGAGAAATTTGACTGTTTATTTCGAAGGAGATTTGACTCCACTCACTGGGTATCTTTCTTCATGGGTCATTTTTTGGCACAATATCGTTTTCATGGGCCAAAAACTTAACTCATGTCAGAGGGACATTTTCCCAATAGTTTTGGTTGGTGTTAAGTGATCTAAACAATTCAGAACCGATTAATCGTCCCCGCCCCGCTTCTTATCATATCTTTTTTAATTACATCACCCCGCTCTTATTCCATCTCTGCGTATTAATTATTTCGGCGATGAAGATGCACTTATCCTCCTTAATAAGAAATTTGATGTAGTGTTCAATTTAAAGGAGATTTGGCGCCATACACTGGGTTTCACACTACGGATGCCAGCATACCTGAATATTTCTTTATATACATCTTCTGACACAATATCGTTTTCGGGGAATGGAGAAATCCCGATTGAGGTAGGAACTGAGGAACCCCCGAAAGAAATGAATGTCGTGGGGCGGAGTTATGATTCCCCTCGTTGGAATCTGTAAAGAAGGGGACATGAATAATTCCTTGACACCCTCAACCAGGTTTTTTAATGATTATGAAATATTAGTTCGGTGTTCTCCATTTCGGGAGGAAACCAATACAACATTCGGTAATGCTGAACGTAGTTTAAAGGAACGAATCTAAAAAAAATAGCAGTGGTCGGATGATTTCTTCAAGATGTGTCCGTATTTATTCGATTCCTTTTGGTACAGAATGCATCATTAGACGGTTGAAATTTTCAACATTTACTCCATTTTGTGGCAAGAAAAGAATTTTTTTACATTTTTCTATTGATCATCCAAGCACAATATGTGGCCGAAAGACGTTGGTCGCATGACAACGTCTATTTTTAAATTCATCTTGACCAACTTGATTATCATCATCATTGAATCTTCTTATTCTTGTGAATTAGTATAGTAGTGGGAGTACAGCTTTCTCTCTCCGTAATGCTTATTAATACGCTTGTCACGATTACGTCTGTTAGTCTATGATTGATCGAAAGAGGGTAGAGGCAATTTTGGAACGTTGAAATAATAAAGAAATATATAAAATACGCCTATACTATCTTTTTCCATCTTAAGAGAGTACTAACCTTATCTATCTACTATTGAAACACAAATATACATACCGACGATTTTTCTTTAAACAAGGTAGCTGAATTAACTAATTTGCATACATTTAATTTTGAGCAAACATAATGAATTTTGAAGAAAATATTTTTGAATTATCTCAATACATTCAATAATGTAAGTTGTTTTTTGCAGGATGGGGGGGTAGTTCATTTAAAATGACATACGTCTATATGGGAAGTATTATATTATGTAGTCATGGGACCCACCACTGCTACTTAAATCAAGGGAAGTAACCTAAATATCCAAATATTTGACCAAAAAAGAAAGATAATTGATAAAAAGAAAGTTAGATCAGTTATTCGGGCCTTTGCATTGCCGGCGTCTGTTTAGCCCAATGGTAATAGCGACGCATCGTTGAAGAGGCTATTTTATCGGTCAGAGGTTTGATTCCAGCCGCAGTCCCATTTTCTTGCAATTGTTTATTGTATTTACACTGTCTACGCCGAATGATACATTCACCGTGTAATAACGGGAGATCATTTCAAATAGAGTTTCAAAGTAATATAAGGCACTTATAAACACATTTACTTGTATATCTATGTATACTTATCGATAGATATACATTTACAGTTTCACTTAACACTAATATATGTACTTGTGTGTGTTTGTCCGTCCTTCGCGCAAATATGTATACACGGGTGTTTTCGTCTGCACATATGTGTGTATATGTTTTGTTGATTTTTTGTTTTGTTTTGTTTTGTTTTTTTATCAAAATCCTGATTATCCAGAACTCATAAATATACATCTATATTATCGTTTCGATCAGACTTGTTCTCATTTTCGTCCACCGTCTTCCTGTTCATTTTGACACATATTCGCTGCGAAGGGGGGCCTTACAAGAAGTACCCTATCGACAACTTATGCCATTTGCTCGTCTAATTCCAACATCGTTTCCTGGTCGACGGATCCATCCGTGAGATTTACGACACAGATAAATTGAATAATGCCCTGGCTCCGAAAAAAAAAAAAAGTGGGGAGAAAGAAGCCATGTCACAAACCCGTTACAAAATACGGATAAAAGCCGCCGGTACAATGGGATTTGCCAGCTGTCGTTCCGTGTTTTACACGACCAGATTAACCAGCCACGCGAAGATATCAAAACTGATTAGGGAGAGGACAGACTCGATACCCCCCCCCCACACACACACACACTTTTCCATCCCTTAATTCTCTCAATTTAGTTCGTACGTTATCGTTGTCAGGCTTATCTGCCCGAAGCACGCATGTTATGATTAGAAACTTTCAAACAAAACTGTCAACGAAACAGTCGAAATAGGTTGGGGTTTTTTTTCAGTTTTTAAGCTGGTGTGGCTGTCTGGATGCTGAAAATTTGAACATTTACTCAAGGAAATAATTTTTTTTGAATTCCTCTGAGAAATACATTTTACGGAGGAACTCAATTTATAATGTAAGTTCATGCTAAATTGGTCACCTCTTCGGGTCCATTTTTTTTCTGAGACGTTGAACTTTTCATTGATCCAAGCAAAAGGCGAGAGAAGCAATTTATTCACTGATCATCCTTTTTTCCCAATGTTTCAAGTTGATATCTCCCAAAACGGCACGCTGCCAAAAGACATTTATAGCGTGACAGTTTCCATTGAGTGACTAACCAGACCTGTTATTCATTTATTCAGTTATATTCCGTGCCTTTAGTTTTCTTCCGGGCGGAGAGGGGCTAATCTCTACTTTTTTTTTTCGCGGGTTGTTCGCGCTAGCTTTGTGGTCAGAATTTGGCACTGAATTTAGATTCGATTTGATAACGGCTTGGAGGGTTCAAACTCCGTCTAGGACAGTTTGAGTTCCCTGCTCTAATGCCCTTGGCAAAGACGTGCATCCCCATCTCCAACCACACCCATGCCAGCCTTGAGTAAAGTAGCACCAAATGAAGTGAAGGAGGCCACTTCCGATGCTTCTCACCTCCAAGTCTATTTCATATATCGCAAACGGTCTGAGTAAGTAATAATGCTGAATGTGGAGCCCAGACAGAAATGGCTGAAGCTGCAGAAAGTGTAAGGGAACTCCAGAAGAAGTTGCGATGTTCAAACAGGAAGGGAAACTTTTTTTATACGCAATATAATAATTTCTCCGAGCCGGTTCAAAATCTTCAATTTAACTTATAGCATAGCTTATTTTTAGTGTCTGGGATTGGCGAATTAAAGCAGAACAGACCAAAAAGAGAGAACTATTGAAAAAAGAAAAAAAAAAAAAGAAAAAACAAACCAAAACTAAAAACAGGTGATTTTCAACAAATCACCATACAATATACAGATTGTAAATGAAATGACAAGAAGGCCTGTTGTACAAATGATTCTTTTGTTTCGACTTTTCGTCAAACTAATCCTTGTCAATAAATGAATAGGTTATACAAGAAAATGGTGTAATCAAGTAGTTCGTGGCTTATGGTAGGTAACTCACAGACCTCTAATCACCAAGACGTAAATGCCCTCACGTGAAGAATTTGTATGGTCTCCAGATGATGGAAATGCTGTTCCGCTTCCCAACTGGCCTGAATCGATGGAGGAGACACGCTCATTGGGCTGCCAGAACTATCCGAGTGCAAAGACCGATGTTCTATGTTATATAAAATGTCATTACCAGCAACTGGCAACCAAATTCAGTAGGATAGTGTATACTGCAATAATTGAGGGTAGTGACAACAGCAGTGACACGGACAATGACTATCTAATAAAAACTTTACTCAAAATAGCTGTTATGCCATTACGATGTATATCCAGAATCGTTGGAACATTGGACGTACATATATAGTATAGGTTTCGTTTTTAGACTGGCAATACCATTTATAGTTCTGGCTAAGAGGAGGATCTGTCGTTGATTATCCATCGTTGGATATACACCTTCCCAAGGATTTAGCCTGTCCAGGTCGTCTCACCATATCATATTCTGCCGGTTTCGGTTCTGCATTTGTTCTCTGGGGATCTGTGTTGTGAGTCGAGATATCCATCGGTTGTCTGCCATTCTTGCAGCATGGCCAGTCCATTGCCATTTGAGTTTCCTGATGGTTTCTTTGATATCTCGGACTTCTGTTTTTCCCCTAATATACTGTGCTGGATCGTGGTCTCTCTATGTGATTCGTTAAATCTGTTGCTGATAGGAAATGACAACCTATTTCTTAACTCAACACTTTTTTTTCATAAAAACAGTGGTATTTCCGGTAGTTAGTTGATCAGGCTGTGCGCCCAGATTATGATCCAAGTAGGTCCTAGGTATCATTTGTGAATCATAATTTTTTTATAACATTCAGTATCTGTAAAACTCAGTTTGCCACTTGGGTATGAACTTTAGACGAATCTATGATTGTTTCAAAAGCCAAAAATGTTTTCTACACTCTTCACTACTCCAGTTGCTCGCAAGTCATTAAATAATTAGAAGGGACATTGTTCTCCACCAGAAGTTAACGTCCATAATTATAAAATACGGAAGCCTAAAAAAGGAAAAGGAAAATACAGGTCTGGTCACTCAATAAAAACCGTCACATGACCTACGTTTTTTGACACCGTGTTTGGGGTGATCAATCAGAAAATTGGAATAGGGGGTAATCAATGAATTAGTTACTTCTCTCGTTTCTTTTGTTTGGAAAATGATTACTAAAAAGGTCTGAATTTCTAAAAAAGCAATCGGGAACAAAGTAAGGACCAATTTAAAATAAACCAACATTGTAAATTGACACCCACCAAAAAGGTCGGGTGATAAAAAAAACTGTTCCTTCAAGACATAATAAAGTATAAATGTTCAAAGTTGCAGCCCTCTAGCTCCATTGGTACGGCTTATACGCTTGATATAAACATACATACATATCCAGACCAACTTGAAAACTAGAGAAACCTAGGTTGATAGTTTTGGCGACAATTTTAGTTGACAGTTTCCAATCATGTTCCATTTTCTCTTTCTTGTCAATTAGAAACTCAGTTCGTAGTGTTAATTTTGGGTCAAAATTGAAGAATAGCAGAAGGAGGAAGAGGAAGAGCGAGTAGTCTCTCTCTCTGAGTCAATAAATTTTCATACTTGTAAAATATTGAGTATTGATTCCAATAAAAATCGTAAATTGCCATTTTTGGTATTTTTTGGCCTTTATCAACATTTTAATTACAGAAATGTGGACCTTGGATTTTGTACTCTGGCACCATTAGCGGCTGATAAAAGATTGATCCCACCTCTCCCCCTTTCCTATTTCTGTTGTTCAACAAAACCGGGGCTGACTGACACCCCGACCGACCGACCGACCAAGAAGCGTGTGTACACATCTAGGTATTAGTAATACAGTGCATAGCTTTGGGGGCGTTTTCTTTAGTCCCCAGCCGACAAAAATTTTCATAAACAGTGGGAAGTCATATTTTAAGCTTTTTTCGTTATTTTCTCCCAGGGTGAGGGATTATGGTCAGAGATAGGATTAGGGGTTAGGGTTTGGGTTTGGATTAAGATTTTTGTTTTCGTGTTGGGGATTAATGGAAAGGGTCTTGCACTGGAGTGGGGTCGGGGAAAAAACGACGCAACATTTTTTCCAGTGATTCCGTACTTTTGAATTATAGATATTAGCTTTTGGTGTGGTGTAACAAAAAAAAAACGCTGGCAAAAAAGACAATACATTCAACGTTGGAGTATAAAAACAAAATAAGCTTGATGGTTACCGAAAATCGGCAAAAATAAATGGAATGGATTTTAACGATGGACTTATCATCGTCTTGATGTCGTTTCTTGGTTTTATTTCCTCAGTATGAGGTCAAAATAGAAATAGTTCATCACTTTCTGTGATTTCTTATGTAAAGAGACGCATGTCCGCGATTTAAATTCGATTTTTTGTTTTCCATGATCACCGATAATCAGTAAAAATAAAAGGAATGGGTATTAACTATGGACTGATCGTCGTTCTGGTGTCGTTTTTCAGTTTCATGTCCTCATCATGGGACATGGTGAAAAATATTTCACCATTTTCTGTTATTCCCAATGAGGAGGGGCGCATGTTCTTGTTTGGCTTGATTTGGCAAACCGAAACATGCTTGTGTGTAACTGTGTATTTAATTTCGATTTTGTTTTCCTCTGACTGTAACAATTAGTTGGAAATAGTAGTACTCAAAATAAACTCCTAGAAACCTGTGTTCCCTGTCATAGATTTACACTGTAAACCACACGGTTAGAAGTTCCTACCTCACACTGACGCTACGCACTGGGTACATGCATATCATTGTAGTATATTATCTGCTTCGCTGAACAGCATTATTTTTGGTACCATTGTATTTGGTATCAATCTAACTTCACATCACGATGCATCGTACTGGATACATATACATCATGGTATTTGCGTGACATGCCAACTTTTTTGCTTTTCATTCAGGGTTATCCGCGTGACATGCAAAGCTCTTTTTGCTTTTCTAATTAGGCACAAATGTCAAACAACTTGTCGACGTTTAGTTCCTTTGCAACCTCTCGGGTTGTTTTGCGTGGGTCCGCCTCAGTAATGTCCCTCAATATGATGGAGTCAATCACAGAAAGACATACACGTCTCCAAGGAAACTTTTGGAGCCAATTTTGAACTGTACATCTGTCGACTGTCCCCTGGCTAAATACTTGGTTGGTATTGCGAGCAGTTTCCGGTAATTTACGTCCCAGTGAAGACACATACAACAAAATTGCTTGAATTAGCTTTTTTACCACTTTGGATTTGACAGCTTCAAATAAACTTAAATAAACAGTGAAAAGAAAACGTTCAGCTAAAATGAATTGGGATACATTGGAACTTTGAAATGGTATATCACATGTGCATAATTAGATAATAATTTATTTCCCAAAATAAGCATCACAAACTTAGAATAACAAAACCTACAATTATTTTTGCACCAACTTAATATTTGGCATCAATGCGACTCTACTTAACGATTTATCAATAAAATAACAATCTGGGACTAAACAAATTGTTTCTTATATTTTATTTCGGTGTTTCGCCTAAATTGGCTTTTTCAAGGATATACAAGAAAGTGGTGTATTTATAGGTTGCCATCCCCACTCACCACAAGTCACTGACCAGTTATAAATTTGGGTGAAACGTCAAAATAAAATATAAGAAATCGTTTGTTCAGGCGGCTCTCTGATATCATCATTTCATTCTCGTTATAAAAATACTAAAATCCATTTTTTTTGATTGTGATGTGAATAGTGTTCTGTCCTCATGAGATCTTTAAATCTGATTCAAAATATGCAGTCCTATGAATTTTTAAGCAGAATTCTAAAAGATCAAATAATACTCTCATTATTATTATCATTATTATCATTATTTTTATTATTATCATCATCATCAGCAGCAGCAACAACAACATCGCAATCGGTTTTTAAGCTCATTTTCCAAACCAATTCCACAAGCAGACTTGTTCGCCTTATAACTCTCTGACTCTTAGATTATTTCCTGATTCTGATTGGCTGACTGTTCTTTCTGGGATTCTAATTCCAGTCGCCTGGGGCACAGTGGTACAAGGGTGAGGGTCTTCCATGGGGAAACTGCGAAACACAAAGAGACGAAACACCAGTTCTATCATTAATTCGATTTACCGCTTGGGCGCTCACCATGGTTCGAGGGTTTAACCAAAAGATTCGGAATAAAAAGAGACCAAAACAAATGTTGAGCCTTGGCAAGATTTTATAGAAAAGGAGACAAAGAAAATAAGCGGTGGGGGGATACAGAGTGGGGAGGTCGTAAAATAAAGAGAAGAAACGGGAATAATAAACTCTTGATGATAATGATGATGATGGTGGTGGTGGTTGCGTTTCCAATAATGGTGATGTTCTAGTTGTACAGTGTGGGGCAATAAGTATTCGTACGGTATGAAAAATTGAACGTTCCATCTGATAATTTTCTTCATACGTGATCTGCTAAGTTCAAATTTGGCTACAGTTAAGTCCATGTGTTTTGGTCACACTCTGACTGTTAACGATATCTGTTTTTTGGTTTTTCTATTCTCATTATTGGATGATGTATTTTAACATTATCATAAATCTTGACAAGCTCTTTTTTGGCCTTCATCCTGACTTTCAGTTGCTTTTCATCATAACTTTGAATCGGGCCGTAATTCCACTGCAACGATTAAACTGCGTAATTGGAAATAAAGCCGAAGGGTTAAAAGCAGACATGCGTATAATGGATCCTTGAGGCCATGAGTTCGATTCTTACTGTGGGTTCCTCCTTTATTTCCCATTACGCTGTTTAATTGTTGCCGTAAAATTACGGTCCAATACAAAATTGTGATAAAAAGCAACTGAAAGTTAGGACGAAGGTAAAAACTACCTAAGATTAATAATAAACCTATTATTGAGTTTTTACTTTATTTCAGTACGTAACAACATTGTTATGGATGACAATGACCAGACCAAAAACCAGTACCGAGCATACATAACTAACAGCGACACAGTTACGTACGCAAAAACTGATGTCGAACTCACTCCCAATTCTGAAGCCCAACTTAGGCCGACTTATTTGCTAGAATTTGCAAATCAATTACTAATAAAGGAATTGAAATGGGACGCGTAGTTATGCATTAATATTGTATGGATAAGTGAATTCTATTTTATTAACTTCTTAGATTGAAACAGAGCTATAGAGTTTGACCCTAGCGAACACGAGCTTGTCAAAAATTATTACATAACTTCTTTAATGATAAACGCATTCACTTTATATTTTGTGTGTATAATTGCCCATATTGTATCCTGCTTGTGGTGTAATTTGAACGTAGTTGAGCGCGTACGAAGAAAGTTATTCGATAAAACGTTCATTTGTTCATACCGTGCAAATACTTATTGTCAGCTTGGTATTCAAAGATTTCAGATTAATTGCCGTTACCCTTTTCCAAGGTAAGCTTAGCTTGTAAACATCTACATCTGATTCAAGCAAACAAAATCTAGGAATTATGCAAAGATAGATAGCTTAGATGAAAAGTAGGTCTGGTTAGTCACACAATAGAAACCATCTCTCAACCAACTTCTTTAGGCAACTGGCCATGTTAGGGGTGATAAATGAAATATATTTGAAAAGGTGGTGATCAATGAATAAGTTACTTCTCCCGTCTTTTGTTGAGCAGCAATCACTAAAAAATGCTGAATAACAAGCGAATACAAACTATTAGTATAAAATTACATTGCAAACTGACCCCCCTTCTCAAAAGGTATTGGGGGATTTGAGAAATTTCCAACCTTTAGTTTCATTGGTTTAGCATACATAGTCAGATAGCTGGACCAACTTCAAAACTGAAGAAACCTATATTTTCTGTTGACGGTTTCTGAAAATCGAAAAAGACAAGATGAGGAGTAAGATATTAAATCGAATACGAAAAGCTAAGGATCTCATAGTGAATTGTTGGATGGCAAACTCCTATCCATGAATCATCACTATAGTTAGTTCGATCCTCATGAGTTACTTCATTACCATTACTTTGTGTCAAAGTAGGCAAAGCTTTGTGAATATCGGAAATATAAGGAGATTAAGGATTGAGAGTAAATACGGCGTCCGGACACTTTCCCTATTCTTATTTCACGTATGAAACAAGCAGACGACACTTACAAATCTGGAAGCTTCTCTTGAGATGAACGGCTGTCAATCAAAGTGATCGACTTTTGCAGAGTATGGGCGGGAAGAAAAGGAAATAAAGCAAGTCTCGTCGTTCCATCCCTCAACATGCTGCGGTCAAATGGATGTTATTGCCTGCAGGATAGAGAACGGCACAGGAAACTGGCCACCATCTTGCCAATAATCGACCCGAGTGTCAAGGTTATTTCCCCGGGGCTTCCTGTGAGTGAAAAGAGCGGGAAAGATCTTCACTGAATTATTCAATGTACCCTATTATTACATTCAGACAGTTTAGTATCGACCTATTGGAATGATACGATAGGAAATACTCCCCTTTTTTTTCTTTCAACTTTTCTTCGACTTTGCAGACTTAGGTCATCTACCATAGTGTGATATTGAATATTTGACCATTCCCATGTGTTGTGAGTTCAATCCTCGCCGGATGGTTTGTATTGCAGTCCTGTGCCAGACTAAGCTACGCTTGGTAGTGTGATATTTTGTACTGAGATTTTTTTTTCTTGCGGGTCAGTTTGCACGTGTAATAATTCAATCCTCTTAGTGTGTTCTATTACCATTGTCTTGTACCAAACTAAGTCAAGCATAGTAAATAACTTTTATGCCTCGCCCCTTCTCACAATCCTCTCTCTCTACCCCTCTCTCTCTCTCTCTCTCTCTCTCTCTCATACACACACACACACACACACAC
Organism: Thysanoteuthis rhombus; assembly: GCA_963457665.1. Taxonomy (NCBI): domain Eukaryota; kingdom Metazoa; phylum Mollusca; class Cephalopoda; order Oegopsida; family Thysanoteuthidae; genus Thysanoteuthis; species Thysanoteuthis major. The sequence continues at coordinate 54,099,634 of OY735213.1, forward strand.
ACACATATATATATATATATATATATATATATATATATATATATATATATATATATAATAATTACTCTGCACGCCAAAAATAGTGCATTCCTACAAAAACCTTCCTTAAGCCGAAATGCCGCCAGCGAAGAATCACTTACTACTTATTCATACGGGAAAAAGTTTTGAGAGTTCCCAAAATGAGAAAATTGTGATAATGATATGTTAGGCAAAGTCGTTGGAGGTTGGATTGGTGAAAGATACAGGAGACTCAGGTGTGGGTGGGGGGAATGAAGAAGAGCATGCACGCTGCTTCTACAACGGTACGGCGCTGTACAAGCTCTAGACTATATTTTCACTTCACATGTGTTTTGTAAGCGTAAGCGTAAACTTTCGAAATTAAAGCCACGCATTTATTTATTCATTTTAAAAAAAAGTGACAACGATGTATTTATTTATTCACTTTGACTACATAAACCTTTGTTTTGATTCAATAAAGTTTTGATTAAATCAAAACCACGAATTCATTTGATTATTGCAAAAGATGTATTTACTTTTCAAAAAAATGTTTGATTTTACTTAGTGATAAAAAAAATGTTAGTTTATGTATGCTTTGATTAAATAATTTTCTGATCAAATTAAAACTACAAATTATTTACTTTTAGTAAAACAAGTTGAAATTTCGACAACTGGGCAATTTTGCCGAATCATTGTGAAAAAAAAGTATGCACAGTTATTACACTTCGTCCATGAGGAGGAATAGAAATATTGTGCCGCACTCATATCCTAATACGTACTAGTGTGTGTTTTAATGAAATGTATAAGTTTGTGTGTTCATGCCTGCCTGCATGAATTTGTGTTGTGATGATATGGATGTGCTTATACACACAAATAGACATATGACCAGTGTATTGGTATGGATTATCGTTAATCCAACAATATGAGAGTGGAATGACAATATCAGAAGGCCATCTGTACAAATGATTTTTCTATCATTTCGACGTTTCACCTAAGCTGGCTTTATCAAAAAAAAAAAGAAAGATACACAAGGAAATGGTGTATTTATAGGTGGTATGTGACTTGTAGGGAGGAGATAATAAAATAATCAAGTGAGTGGCTCGGCTGAGATATGTGTCAAGTACCCAGGGGGATGCAATTTTTTTTTTGCTGGTGTAGGAGGTCAGAAAGAAATAATGCCCTGCATATGGCTTTCTGATTTCACTTTCAAATATACAAAAGAGGCAAACCAAGGCTGAGAAAACAGTTTTATTTTTCCAACTATGTATTGATATCAAACACAATTTATTCTCTCTCTCTCTCTCTCTCTCTCTCTCTCTCTCTCTCTCTCTCTCTCTCTCTCTCTCTCTCTCTCTCTCTCTCTTTACCTGTATAACACGCAGCTAAGTTTAGGATTAATTTCATTAAAAATATTTATGCAAAATAAATACTGGTTACTTCCTCAATAGAAACCGTCGATCAACCAATGCTTTTTGGCAGCATACTGTGTTGGGGGTAATCAATGAAAAAATTGGTGAAGACGGTGATCAATGAATATGCAACTCCTCAAACCCTACGGTAGATAGTGATCACTGAAAAATCCAGTTTTTTCATTAAAAGAAAATAAGCAGGCACAAGCCAAGGGATCAGTTTATTTCCATACATAATTTTCAGCCCTCTAGCTCAATCGGTGCGGTCTATACGCGTGATATATACATGCATACTCAGCTAGTCAGACATGAAAACTGAAAGAAACTTATGTTGACAGTTTTGGCTGGCAGTTTCTGACATGCACACAGAAATATGTACACGTATGAATTTATAGAATTATATGCATACAATATACATACAGGCATATATATATATATACATGCATACGTATACATACAGACACAAAAATATATTTACTTATGTATTCATTGATTCTTATAACCATAGAATGCATTTTTGTGTAACTTTTCCTTCTTTATAGAAGTATATACACACAGACTCACACGTGTTCATACATATACATAAAGACACATACACAGAAAAACACATAAATCCACAAACACACGTACGCATAGACACACTTTCACGTTGACACATCATATTTATGCATAGAATCATAGATACACCTACACGTAAATTCATATACACATATACACATAGACATACATACACATAAAGACATAGACACACTAGAATCCACGCACACTCAGGCACACACACACATTGATACAATGCTTTTGTACAGAAGTATACACACGAACACACTTACACGTAGATCCACACACACATATACTCGTAGATGTGAATGCACATTTATACGCATGGATACACATACACATAATTTCTGTTTAGAAGTATATGCACATAGACACGCTTACACGTAGAATCACATACACATATACCCGTAGATATGAATGCACTTTTATACACATTCATACACATGCAAATTATTTCTGTATAGAAGTATACATGGGTGAACACTCAATAGGGATTACACGAACAGCGAATCATGTCTGTTGTTATAATTACTGATCCCTTATCGTTGAAAACGTTTTTAGGGTAACATACTTAAGTAGGCCTGGTTTCAAAAAATAAATATCTAGTAAAAAACATCATCCATATGCAATACGCATAACACCTTATATAAAATGACAAACTATATGTATGACATCAAGTACATGATAAGAAAGGGGCGGTATTTGATCAACACTGTTGAGGTACCATGTTAATATAACTGTTTTGATTTTTTTTTTCAAACTGAAACAGTTGCATGATTAACAACTGATGATCCCAACCAGAGACAATTCATACACTGTGCTATAATAACAAAGTATATGGAAAACGGGAAAAACACTTTTTGGACAATATATATATATATATATATATATATATATATATATATATATATATATATATATATATATATATATATATGTATATATATATGAATGAATAAACACACGTATACTTATAGCAAAAGCATGAATGAGCCCGAGAAAGTGTTTTTGGTTACCGAACATCGTGTACGTAATTTGCAACAGTTTACCGTGTCTATCAACATTTTCAAATGTACCCTGACTATTCACACATAGTTCATCGAAACATTTTTTCTGGCCAATTTTCCTTTGAGAAGAGTCAGTCGAAAAAGCTTTCAGGATTTATTTGAATAATAACTTCTAAAAACAAACAAATTTGAAAACTTTTTTCTACAAACTGTTCGTTCTTTTGCTGTGCATCGGCTAATTACAGCAATGATAAAATTCTGTACCACCAAAAGATTTTTCGATACTTTTTCTGGATGTGAGTAATTACCAAGACACCCTTTCCCTACATTTTCTCCGAATAAATTACTTATTCTTATCTATACGCTCATTCAGTTCACACGACACCTCGATCGAAACGACTACAAACGGAGCGAGAAGAGAGATGCTGATCGCCTATCTTTTGATCCGATTCTTCTCGTACATTTGGTGCCGGTGGAATAGTGAAGTAAGAAAGAAAAAGTTGGAAAGACGGGTATTGTGAGTCACTCATTAGAGACCGTCATGTGACCAATATCCCTAGACAACATGCAGTGTTGGGGTGATCAATGAAAATCTTCGCAAAACAGGGGAAGCTTTTTCTTGAGCAGCGATCACTGGAGAAAAAAACATCAGGAAAAAACTAAGATCAAGTGTGAATTTTGCTGAACACAAACTATGTGACAAATTTAGCAAGCACTTACATCGAAAATTGGACCCCTTTAAAAACTTTTCTCGCAGGCTGGGGGGGGTTCTAAAAACAAAGAAAAATATTCTTTCTCGTCATAATAAGGAGCAAATGCTTAAAATTTGAGCTCACCATCTTTAATGGTGCGGCCTGTAAGCATGATATGTATATACATAGGCAGCCAGACTAGCTTAAAAACTGAATGAACATTTTTGACAGTTTTGGTCGACAATTTCTATGAAGAGGAAAAAAAGAAAGAAAGAAAGAAATTAAGTGCACTGATGTGAAGTACTGGAGTAAGTCAGTTTACAACCAAGGGAAATAACTAGTACCTCCTTAATTGACGTTTTGCAATATTTTCAATCAATCTGAACATGTTCTTCTTTAGAAACTGTCATCAAAACTGTCAGATGGATTTTTCTCAGTTTTTAAGTCGGTTCGGCTGGCTAACAAACTATGTATGTCTAACGCGTACAGGCTGCACCAAAGGAGTTAGAAGGCTAAAATTTTCAACTTTTACTCTTTATTATGTTTTGTTATTATTTAGATTCTTCCCCTAAAAGGTTTTTAGAGGGGGTCAATTTGCAATGTAAGTTTATGCCAAATTTATCCTTACTTTGTGTCCGTATTTGTTTTTGATTTTTCAGTGATCACTACCTAACAAAAGAGAAGTGACTTATCCATTTATCCCCTCCTTTACCAATTTTTCCATTGACCACCCCGAACATGGCTTTCTGCCAAAAGTCTTTTATCGCATGATAGTCTCTATTCAATGACTAATCAGACCTGTTTCGTTTCCTTTGTTATCGTTAAACTAATTGATTTAGTTGTTCGTCGCTTATCTTATGTTGATCTGTGGTGAGAATCTGTCTCCTGAGATGATGAACTTCCCTTTCAGTCTTTTAATAATGTCTCCAAAGGTTAATTTAATTCTTTTCTTGAGGAACCCTGCCTCAAGAGACCCATCGAACCAAAAAATTGTGCTTGTTGCCAATGTGTGCTAAAAAAAATGTGGGTATTCGAGTTCTTTTGTAGATCTATTTGACACTTCAAGATAACTGGCCACAAAAGGGTGAACAGATTGTTTTTGATTTTTTTTGTTGTTTTTTCTTACCATCATTTTTCGTATTTATTCTGAAACATATAATGTTTTAGGGTTTCCAACTTTATAATTTTAAAGTCACTAAGCTATTTCAACATGCTTTTTTAGAATTGTAACTGAACTTGGTTCTGTGACATAAATAACTCCTTTCTTACTAACCCTTTGGTGTGGAAATTGACCGAAAAGCCTTGCTTAGGGTGATACTGTCAAAAAAAAAATCTCATAACCCAATCAGTCCTGAGTCGGAAGTTTCCACTTGTCGCTCTGCCTGACTACCAAAGTAAAAATGCGTTTAAAACAAGTTTTTTTCTCAATACGATATCGAAAATTCAAACTGAGCTTTGAGCTTAAAATTACTGACAAAATATAGTCTGAGGGAATCTGATTGAGCTAAATTGACAAGACCGTGATACTAACGAAAATTTATCATGCTAATACTCACACGCCCATTTCATTCTAATAAATAAATATATTTATACGGAAATCATGAATTTTCATAAATGATTTATTATATATATATATATAGCACAAAAGTAATCATCTTCAGTTGGAAAAGTAGCAGGAATGGAATTCGACAATGCAGCAACCAGTCTGGTTAGATTTGTTATCGGATCTATGTAGCCCCACAAATATCCTGCCCGTCTAGCTCGTGTGTTTGTGTGTGTGCTATTCATTTACTGTCCCACCACCGCAAAATGTGACACAAGGTCGAGGCTTTACGTGGGGAAAATAGGAGACACCCTGGAAAAATCGCTCCAGCCAACGCAGTTTTGGTTTGCTAAGCAACCAAAGCAACCTCCGCCACGAAAGCGTCAGGACAAGTCCCGACCTACTCCGTTTAGTGCGATGGAGTAGTGCTGCCCCGGGGCAGCAGATCCCCTGCAGCTTGGCTGAGTAATAGAAAGGGAACTCCCAATGCACTTAGCAATGCACAGCCTCAGTATAACCTCACTGGCTAACGCATTGCACCGGCGCACTCGGTCTTTGACACACACCCTCTCCGGCCCATCCGGCTGGCAAGTGTCAGTACCGGCTCCACAGGCTCTACCGGGGATTCTATTTATCTACTGTCCCACCACAGCGGAATTTGACACAAGGTCGGGCTTAACGTGGGAAAATTAGGTAACCCCTTCCAAAAACGGCTCCAGCCGACGCGACTTCGATTGCCAAGCGACCGTAGAAGTTAGAGCAACCTCCGTCACGAAAGCGTCCACCAGGGGATCTGCTCTTTTAAGTGCAAGGGAGCAGTGGTGCCCCGGGGAAACTGACTCCCTGCAGTTGGGCCGAGTAATAATAGGAGAACCGAAGGACGAGTCCAAAGGCTCCCCGATGCGCTTAGCCTCAGTAAAACCTCATTGGCTAACGCATTGCACCGGCGCACTCGGTCTTTGACACACACTCCCTCTCAAGCCCACTTGGCAGGCAAGTGTCAGTACCGACTCCTCAGTCTATGCTGTAGAACAGATACTACATTTTGATCCTGATGAACAGTCGATACTGGTCACATTTCTTGCTCTACAACATTTGGGTTTTTTCGCCAATGGGAGGACGCGAATATCAATCGGAACGATTCGCGATAATGTCTCAACTTAGAATCGGAGACATTATTCTGATACCCATTTAGTATTGCCACACATTCATTTTTATTTGGTAAAAACTGTCGACCATAACCGTTAACACCAACATAGTCAACATCGTTATAAATTTCTTTAGGTGTGATTCTGGCTGACTAGCTGTCTGCTTATGTATGTGTCACGAGTACAGACCGCCCCGATGGAGCTAGATGGCTCAAAAATCAAACATTTACTTTTTTCTAATTCACCACTAAGATCGGTTTTAATGGCAGTTCAATTTACAATGTAAGCTCATGTTCAATTGGACCCTTAGTTTGTGTCCGATAGCATTCACACTTGTTTATTTTTTTTAATGATTCGGTGTTTATATTAAAGGGGAGCGAAGTAACTTATTTATTGATAATTTTTTTCCCATTTTTTTAATTGATCACCCCTCCTGACATGGCACGGCGCCAATAGACAATGGTCACGTGGTGGTTTCTATTGAGTGACTAACCAGACCATTTCTTTCTTCTTCTGCTAATCACTGTCTTATCTTTGGCAGGAATTCTAATCAGTTGCTCTGCTGTTCCCGTGTTTAATTGCTTCTTTAATTACAACAATCACCGGCGCCATCTTTGTCACGTGAATTGAAATCCTTCAGTTACCGCCATTGACACGCCACTGTCTAAGCGTTCCCTTAACTGTTGGATTCCTGACTCATTAATGTTTCTTTGTTTAATTAAGAGGACATTAATAATGGGACCTGATTCATTGAGGCACTGCCACAACCTTTCATACTGGCAGCGTAGAGCTTCTGTTTGCGGTAATCACGCGAGATGTTCTCTTCCCTCGAATCTCTCAAAGAAATATTTCACACGAGACTTCGTTATAAGGACGCGAAAGATGCACGCGATACAGAGACGTATTCTTCGCTCTTTCTCTTCTTTTCTCTCTCTCTCTCTCACACACACACACACACACACACACACACACACACGGATGCATACAAACGCACACTGATAGAAACAAACACAATGATAGCTGTATTGAAATAGATAGATATTGATATACAAAAATAGATAAGTAGATAGATATACTTACATATGTATCCAGATACTGAGATAGATATGTATGCAGCTTATAATAGATAGGTTTGAGGTGACTGGGATCCCGTTATTGAGCATTCTTATAAAACAAGAATTGTGGCAAGAATAATAATTCGATTCTCACCGAAGACCAACATACATGGCCTTGTGCCTGTCCAGACTAAGTGTGATAAGTACCAAAGAAAGTGTCACGTTGTGGGATAATGGTTTGCAGATGATTACTAGCGAATAATGAGCTCAGTCCTCACTGGGTGGCCCATATTTGTGTCCAAGTGCTACACTATGCTAGCCTCCATACATATACATACATACATATTCGCTATCACATGTAAACTTATTTCATCGCTAAAGGAATCAATGAGAGTAACAATACACCAGGGTTTGGAAACGAGGTAAATACAATCGGCAGATCGAGTTCAAACCCCGATGGGGAAAATTATACTTCTTTAACTTCATGTGCTTTCAATTTATTCGACGTTCAAATCTCCCAGAAATGTATCAATTTCGAGAAAAGAAATATCAAATGGTTTTATAAAAGGAGGTTCTATTTGCTACATAACTATAGTGCAAATCTGAACCCTTCTTTTCGATTCGTCATGAGTAACCATGGAAGCTAATTTTTCTTTCTCTCAGTGTTCATACCAGTTTGGCCGTAATTTTCAAAGAACTCTGATCTCCACCAAGACCGATGATTAAGGGATGAAATCGACGGCTTTGCCGGTAAGACATGGCATAATTTACTGCAATCAAGGCATCATGCCAGCTAATGATGATGATGGTATATACAACAATGATATATATATATATATATATATATATATATATATATATATATATATATATATATATATGACTGATGATGGGAAGAATCCCGAAACATGTATGGACTATTGACATATAAGGATTAATAAACCTTACCACCAAAAACTTCACTCCCGAGTCTGTCTCACTCTCTAAAGTACACATTATATATATATATATATATATATATATATATATATATATATATATATATATATATATATATATATATATATATAAGGTAGCACATTTCTGCAAAAAAATTATCTTCATCTTACAGATTTCATGAATTTTATACGATCCCAAAGCATCCCATGATATTTTGTTGAGCTAATCAATCATTTTTTCTTATTACTGTTAATGCAGAGTGTAGATAGAATTGGTGTTTTATACTGAGTTTGATTTTATTAGTGTCATTTAAAACTTGATCCGAATGTTAAACGCTTAATTTTATTGTGGGGATCATCAGTTGTTTCACCATAGACTTCTTTACACACACACACACACACACACACACACACACATACACACATACATACATACACACACATATATATGTATATATATATGTGTGTGTGCATTTATTGTCTAGAAAGCTTTACAGCTTTAAAAACTAAACATTAAGAAAATTCAGTAACTTATTTCCCAATATCTGTTAATGTAGTTCATGTAATTTCTTTCGGTGTTTTCCACTGCGTAATCTCTGTTATAATGGTACTATGCGTAAATATTCTCTTGTTGGGATCATCAATTGTTTACCATTTCGAGGATTTAAAAAAAAAACAGTTCAATTTACATGGCACCCCAACAGTGTTGATCGCACACCACCACCCTCTCAGTTATGATTTTAATATATAGCTTATGTTATACATATAGCTTGTTACACACACACACACACACACACACATATATATATATATATATATATATACATATATATATATATATATACATATATATATATATTTTAATACATGATTGTCACGTTGCAAGAAGCGAATGTACCGAGAATAAAGAGATGAGAATTTGGGTTGAAAGTACTTATTTGGGCCTTTACATTACCAGCGGCTGTTTAGCTCAATGTTAAGAGCATCGCTACGTTGAAGCAGCTACCCTATCGGTGGCAGATTCGGTTCCTGTAGTATTTCCATTTTCTTTAATAGTCTATTCTAATCATGTTGCATTGGTTGAGTGATACACTAACCGAGTAATGATGGGAGATTATTTCAAAATGAGTTTCTGTATAATGTAACGCAATTTATAATTCATCCTGTCGGATCAAATATATATCCATTTATTAATACACACGCACGCACACACACACACACACACACATATATATATGTAGTCTAGAAAGCTTTCCAGCTTTAAACACTAAACATTGTTTCTTCAAAATTTGTGTCATTTCAGACAATTATTTCCAAATAATTCAATTCATGTAAGCTTTTCAAATTGTTCAATGTTTTACGCAGAATTATAATTTTTGGATTTTTCTTGTTTGGATCATCAGTTGTTTACCATGTAACTGTTTCTGGGATTTATGAGTCATAACACATGTTTTTATACATATATATAAAAGGTATAATGTATATTGTAGATGTTATTTTTTCTTCACACCATTTAATTTTTTGAAACAAAAAGACTCATCTGCGTGGGTTACCTAGAACACGTATTTGACGATGAGGAATAATTATAACAACGACTGTGACTCGTTATTTGTGTACCTTCTATCGAGTGTTTACCCATGTGAATATTCAATACCTTATATCAGAAATAATCACAGATTGCGTGCAAACAAATTTATATCATCTTCAAGAAAACCAGTTAATCAGAAAGAAAAATCATTCGACTCAGATTTCTATATATACACTTTCAAGATACTATTTTTTTGGAAGTTTAAAAGAAAACAGAAGGTAGTAATATTGAATTCATATAATCCATTTCGAGAGCTCACCATCAACATAATATGAGGATAGAGCAGAATAATCATATTATGTGCGTCTCCTGCGAAACACTGTCTTCTGAAGGGCGTCTATTGCGATACACAGTGTTAAGATTTCTGTAGTTTTTCTCGTAATACATGAATATATGTATATTATCTAAGAAATAGACATGCTTGGTCAGGTAGAATGAATTATAAATTCGGTTATATTATATGGAAACTTATTTGAATTGATCTCTTGTCGTTACATGATTAATACATCATTCAATTTAGACCGTGTAAATAGAATAAACAAATTAAAAAAATGTGGCTGTAGAATAAATTGAACCTGCCACCGATAGAATAACTGCTTCAACGGTGCGATGCACTTACCATTGTGCTTGACAGCCCACTGGTAATGCAAAGACCAAATAACTACTTTCAACCCTAATTCTCATTTCGTTTATCCTCGGTCTTTTTCGTCTCATATATATATAAGAGAAAAATAATAAGATACAACAAGCATATCTATATGCATTAAGTAGAACTTTATTCAAAAGTTCTTGATACCATCGGTACAGCGTTTATAAAATGAGAAAAGGTTTTCAAGTAAACATTTGAATATCTTTTTTAGTGAAACAGAATGTACAATCTTTAATGAACCATTGAAAAAGCCCTTACACATCATATATATATATATATATATATATATATATATATATATATATATTGGCTCTACGTAATTTCGGTTATGGCGTTCACAGGCCATTTTCTGAAGCAATAATTTGGGGCAGCATAATTATTCAATTTCTTGGAAGTCTTCGCTGACCTGCCTTGCCTGTCAACATAGCAATATTGCTTTTCACTCGGTCGCTTCTGCATGAAATGATACCCCGGGGATCAGGCAGCAGATCATGAGGGGGATGGGGCAAATGTTGCCAGGCAAAAGGCAAATTAGTTTGGCAAGGCAGCAAAAGAATGTCTCTTTGCATGCATGATAAGATAATCAATATTGGTTCGTGCTTTATTTGTGCGTTGGGACCAAGACGGGGAAGATGAGTTTAGAAGTAGGGGGTTGAAGGGAGGGAGAAAGTGTCATCGTAGATTTCTTCAGTTTTTAAGTTGGGCCTGCTGGCTAGCTAAGTAGTATGTATTACGCATATGTGCTGCTCCATTGTAGCTACAGGGCTTGTTTTTTTTTTAAACATTTCCTCCTTATTATGTCTGGGAAAAAAACAATTTTTTGTTCTTTTTTTTATCCCAGCAAATAGTTTTATTTTTGTTTTACAATGTAGGATTATTCTAAATTGACTCTTTAGTTTGTGTCCACCTGCGTGTTTATGGAAATTCGGTCTTTTTTAGTGATCACTTCCCAACAAAAGGCGTTGGAAGAAACTTAGCCTCGAAGATGAACATATATACACTTCTTGGTATCATTTAAAACATTTCATTGTCATCTTTCCAAGCTCTTTCAAGGGTTTATATGGTCATTTTTTATCATAAATGCCCAAATCTTGTGTTGGGAGTTTTTAGACAATTTTAGACAAAAGATCTATTTTCTTCAGATGATCACTTATCTATCTTTAACGCGTTTTTTGAATACTTTTTGATGATTTTATGGATAATTGCTTATGGTTTAGGCGTGGGCTACGGTGATTCATTTATGCGTGTTACAGATATGTGTGTATGCTTTCAATAATGTTTGCGCGTCTTTCTCTCTTGACAAGGACTGAGCCTGTGCCCAACGCGCAAATAATCCTCTGCTCGGCCATTAAGGCAGTTAGGTGACTGTGAATGAGTTGAAAACGAGGTTACATTTTTGCCTGGAGGTAGGATGGAGAGAATATAGCCGCCAATGAAAATATTGATATGAACAAAACGTGCAACCTGTCTGGTTAGTAACAATATAGAAACCGTCACGTGATCAATGTTTTTTAGGCACCATGCTGTGTTCGGGGTGATCAACTAAAATTCGCCTTTTTTTTGGACACTAAAACGCGTCAATTAAAGAATCGAGTGAACATAGCTGCGCACAAACTAGGAACAAATCTAGCATAAACTTATATTGTGAATTGAACCCGACACACGCAAGGATCTATTGTAAGGGATTTTAGAAGAACATTTTTTTTTAGATGTATTAGGAAGTGGATGCTTTAATGTTGAACTCACTAGTTCCATTGGTGTGGCCTGTGCACGTGATACATACATACATATGAAGGGTGTGGTTCCATCAATTCAAGGAGTGATCAGAAAAAAATGATAAAAAGTAAGGCCTAGTGAGTCACTCAATAGAAACAGTCACGTAACTAATGTCTTTCGCCAGCATTCCATGGCAGGGGTGATCAATTAGAAAATTGGAAAAAAGGGGTCATCAATGAATAAATTATTTCCTTCGGATTTTGTTGGGCAGTGACCATTTTAAGAAAAGTCTGAATTTTTTGAAAAAAAAAAGCGTGAACCCAGCCGGATACAAACTACTGACAATTTAGCATAAATTTACATCGTAAATTGAACCTTCAGCTAATACCTATTCAAGGGGTGAATTTTCAAAAAACATTGTAGACATAAGACGTAAATAGTGAAAATTCAAGCCCTCTAGCTCCGTTAACATGGCCTGTATGCGTGATACATAACCAGCCAGCCAAACCTACTTTAAAACTGAGAGAAACCTATGTTGACAGTTTTGGTGACAGTTTCTAAAATAAAGATGAAGGAGTACATAGACAGATAAGAGAATGAAAGAAAGAAAGAAAGAAATTGTGTAAGAAGGAGAGAAGAAAATTGGAAAGACAAATGAACGTATGAATGACAACAGAACAATTGTTAAGAAAGGGTGTGTGATTTGTTGTGGTCTATCAAGAGGGACTAGTATTTTGTCCGTATGTTGAAGATAATCTCGAAGTGTGACTTCTAAAAAATAATTTCCCCACTGCCGAATGAAAAATACAATAACGCAGATTGGCCTTTTCACTTTTTTTCAGAAAATCGATTCCAAACAGGTCTAGATAGTTTAATTTAGATTATCTCTTATTTTGTTTTCTTTTTTCACCCTCCAATTTTCATTTTCATCTCTCTCTCTCTCTCTCTCTCTCTCTCTCTCTATATATATATATATATATATATATATATATATATATATATATATATATATATATATATATATATGTGTGTGTCTGTGTGTCTGTGTGTCTGTGTGTCTGCGTCTGTGTGTGTCTGTGTCTGTGGCTCTATGTGACTCTGTGTGGCTCTGTGTGTGTGTGTATTATCAAAATGATTGGTAGTTGGGTGTGGTGGGAGATCCAACATAGAATGCCAAGTAGCAAATTGTCTAAGTGAATTAATGAAATAGACCATTGAGGTGTTACTACCGGCTAGAAAGAGGTATTGTTTCGTTCCAACCATGTATATGATGATGATTTGTTTGATGATTTAAAGGAAAAACAAATTTATTGAAGCGAGATAGCATACGACGTAGAAAAATTACCTGTACGTTTAGTGAAATAATTGTCAAATTCTTTGTTTGAATATCTCGGCAGAAAATCAAGGTGAAGACATTTTTGTGTTATGTGTATTCTTAAAGATGATATTGGTTTGCATGCAGTCTGAGATTGAAACCGACATAACGGATTTAATGTCTACATGGGTGAACATTCAACAGAAATGACACGAACAACGAGTCACATTCGTTGTTATACTTACTGATCCATCTTCGTTTAATACGTTTTGAAAGTAATCTACGTAAGTAAGCCCAGTGTCTCAGAATAATTGAATGATGTGTAGTATAAAAACATCCATATACAATACATTACAATAATACTTTACATAAATAACAAACTATATGCATAACATAAGCTATGTACTGAAATCATAGCTGAAAGGGAGGTAGTGTTTGATCAACACTGCTAGAATGCCATGTTAATATAACTGTTTTGTTTTTAAAATCCCTGAAACAGTTACATGGTAAACATCGATGGTCAAATCAATAGAAAAAAAATTACACGTAGTACCATGATAACAAGTATATCTGAAACATAAAAAACACAGAAGAAAATTACATAAATTGCATTAATAGATATTGGGAAATAAGTGACTGAAGTGACGTAAAACATCTTTTTGAAAAGGTTTTCTCAATGTTAAGTGTTTAAGGCAATTAAGCTCTCTAGACTAGAAGTGATAATATTCAATCAGAATATAAAATGTTATCACTTTTGAAATACGTGCAGATACGCTTAACACACTGTAAAGTCATGTTCTTCCTAATCGTTTAACAACTAGCATATATCCGTAGAAAATGATGGGATTATTCATGTATGGATAGACACTAAGGAGCCTGAAGTTATTTTATGAGGTAATTTATTTCTAATTGCTCAGGTATCCTAATTCAAGTTGGTTTCAAATTTCAACTCACCTCAAACTAAGATCAGACCTAAAGTTTCAATATTTCCTACAATGTAATCTTCATTGATACGTCATAAGGAAAGGTAAATTGACAAATCAGAGCTCAAACAGACAAACAAAGAAGAAATTTGCATATATGCTAATCAAATGTATGGATATTTCACATCTAACTTGCATAGGTATTGAGCACTCTAAATAAATGGAATTAACTTTATTGCTCTTCATTTTTAAATTTTTAGAAAGTAATGATATTGAACTATATAAATATGTATGTATATATTGCATTACATACAGATTAAAGGGCATGTATTTTATCATATATAATATATTCACAGATTAAATATATATAAAATACATAATTAAGTTTAAATGATATTCCTATTGCTAATAAAATGTCGGCGTATCAGGTGTTTGGTATGAAAGCTATATGGTTAGATCTGAATTTCAGTAAAACGTTGGTCTTCGTAGCTTAATATATAAGGAAGCTGACCCAGACAGGCTGTTTCCCGAGGGTAAAAGATTAATCTCATTGGAGGCCTATTCTTCATTTCTGATTCCCGTTGATTACTGACGATCGAAGAGTATCGGCCGGAGATTTGAAATGAAAAGCAAAATAAGGGAAATGAAAACAAATACTAGACAGAAATTGATACTAATTGATAAATAATACACGTATATACATAGATGATACAATAAATATGTATTGACATTATTTCACATATTCAATATTTTTTTTATGTATCAATATCATATATCAATATGAATATAAATGTATTTAACACATAGCCTAACACGCAGATTTTAGCAAAATGTTTATCCGAAATTCTCACCTTATAATGTTCTATCTATGCGACTAATATTCACCACTGAATTAAGTGCATTCAAAAGGAAGGATATCGTGTTGAAAGATAGATATCTGTTCGATAAAATATGTGCTGCAGGACTTATCAATATACCTAGGTATGTATTGTAATAGATTACATACAAATTAAACAGGTCTGGTTAGTCAATCAATAAAACCGTCACATGACCAATGTCTTTTGGCAGCATGACATGTAGGGGGTGATCAATCAAAAAATCGGAAAAAGGAGTACTCAATGAATAAGTTATTTCGCTCACAATTTCTTGGACAGTGAATTCTAAAAAGTCTGAATTTTTAAAAAAATAAGTTGACACTAACAAAGAGATCAGTTAGGCATAAACTTACACTGCAAACTGAACCCGTCCCACCAAAACCTATGTAAGGGCAGAATTCCCCCCCCGCCTCCAAAAAAATGAATAAACCGTATTTTGTTGACATTATAAAGCGTGATATTCAAATGTTCATCCTTCTAGCTCCATTGGTGCGGTCTGAACGCGTGATACATACATATTCAACTGGGTCGTCTTGAAAACTGAAGAAACCTATTTTAACAGTTTTGACATGGTTTTTAATACATACACAAGTTTCCAAAAGCAGGGTTTTCTTATAAAAAAAATCTCCCGTAAGCTGAAATGATGTAAAACGAAAAAGCCATCACCAGACATTTATATGGGAAATTTTTTTGAGTTTTTTCTGACCACGAAAATGAAAAGGATTGTATATTAGGCTGAGTCGACCAAGGTCGGAGTTAAAGGAAGTACAGGAGATTAAGGGGTAAGAGAGATCAAAAAAGAGAGTGTGCACCACCTCTATAATGGTTCGTTGCAAAACAAATGCTGAACGTTATTAATTGCTCTTTGCCTTTTTTCCGTAAAAAAATGCATTATATCGGACACTTCATTTAAAGGGGAAATCTTGTCCAATGAAAGGCAGTGGGCGAAGAGACGAAAAGGAAAGGGAAGAAAACCGTTGAAAACGAATGAATGAAAGGAGAAAAAAGAAAACTCTAACCCCCAAAACAAATTGAGAACAAGTTATTCACTTATTTGGAACCGTTACGTCTTTTGGCAGCGCGCAGTATTCGGAGTGATCAATTAGAAAAAAAGGAAAAGGGAAAGGGGTGATCAATGAATTACTCCTTTCACCTTTTGTTAGGCCATGATCACTTTGAAGTCTGAATTTTCATGAGCAAGCTCAGACTCAAAATGGAAGATCAATTTAGCACAAGCTTACGTAATTAAGTCCCCAGCACACACTAAAAACTATTTAGGAGTGGATTTTCTACAGAAAAAACAATTCTCTAAATTTAATAAAGAGAATATATTAAAATCTTCGGCCTTTTAGTTTCATGGGCCCAGTCTGAATGACTGATTCATAGATAAGTAGCCAACTTACCAGAGCAAGTTGAAAACCTATTTTGACAGTTTTGGGTGACAGTTTTTGATGACAGTTTCTAATGAGCTGGAGTAAAACTGGGGGTCGAATAATAGTAATAATGAACCGTCCATCGGCTTGGTGTGTTATGATAAAAATAAAAGGATAATAAAACATTTGAAAAAGGGGTGATCAATGAATGAGTTACTTTGCTCGCCCTTTGTTGGGCAGTGATCACTGAGAAAGTCCAAATTTTCCAAAGACAAACGTGAATGCTGGCACAATCTGGGGATCGATTTAGCATAAACTTAGAGAGCAAATTGACGTACCCACTAAAACGGTATTTAGAGCATGATAAAAGAAAAGAACGTTTTTTCTAGACATAAATAGAAGTAAAGGTTAAACATGTCAGTCATTTGATCACCTTTGGTACGCTGTGTATACGTGATACATACATATATATATATATATATATATATATATATATATATATATATATATATATATATATATATATATATATGCATAGAGAGCCGGACCATGTTGAAAACTGATGCAACCTATTTTAACGTTTTCATTTGGCAATTTGAGTGACATTTTTTGTTGACAATTTCTAATACATCGAACATTTCAAAAAAAGGAAGCTTGTACAATAGAAGATATTGGAAAGGAAGGAAAGGGAAGGGAAAATAAAATCATAGTTAACGCTTAAAAGATAAAAAAAAAGTGGTGGGGGACTATAACCCAAAAACCAATCGAGAAAAATAAAACACGAGGAAAAATGGAAATAAAGAATGTATTACAAAAGGAAACGTTGAGTTGAAGATGGGGGGGTCCTAATTGAAGGAAGAATGTTATCTCAGTCGGAATCATACGGAGGGGAAGCTGGAAGAAGCCGAATAGATGGCCGGTTGAATCTTCTCATTATTTGGTGCTGATGATTCATTCATAAGCCTCAACAATGACAGCTATACAAGTCAGTTCGATAATCAAGCCAACGAGCAAAAAAAAAAGTCTCTATTGCTGAACCAGTACACCCCAACGTCAAGCAACTGACCTAACCCTGGCGTCTGACCAACAAGCCTTTTTTTTTTTTTTTTGCCCTGTTGTAGGTGGGGGTTAATAGGGCAAAAGATAGACGGGCTGATGGAATATTAATAAATGTCTTTTATTGGAGAAAAATGCGAGAAAAGATGAATAATTGTGGAAATAAAGGTTGGGGATCAGGGCAATGAGTTAATGAAAAAAGATAAAGGGAAAAGTAGAAAAATGTGCAAGGAAGAATTTGACCACCATTTTAATCTAGACCAGATTGATGTTCTGTTTTTTACAAGTATGGGACTGATTTATTCATATATATATATATATATATATATATATATATATATATATATATATATATATATATATATATATATATATATATATATATATATATATATATATGTATATATATGTATGTATATATACGTGTGTGTGTG